>CATIWQ010154830.1:0-36238 GCA_949673415.1 Euphorbia schlechtendalii
CAAATCTATTTTATTTTCTTTATTCTGTCTTCCTTATTGATCTTTAGACTTGGTTCCTTCCCTGTGGGTTCGATATCTTTTAAAACTACATCGCAACTGTATACTTGCAGTTATCATCATTTTTCTATTTGATAAGAGGTAATGACAACACCTATACTTTACATAAACAAGTTTTTGGCACCATTAATATATAGCCAAATCTTGCTAACAAATTATAAAAATTATCAGTAGAAAAATGGCGAAAAACTTGTAATTTTTATTAATATTTCAAAATATGACTTAGTTAGTACATAAAGTATGTCTTGAGCTAAGATTACAAGCTAAGCCTTATTACTAGTTCTACATCTCTTTGAAAAATGGCCTAGACTATTTCTTATGCATTGAAGTGGAAGATCTAGTAGTCTTGTTAGAAGGATGAAGTGGATAAGAATGCCTTGGAAGAGATCCCTTGTTGAGATTTGCTATTCTAAATGCATCTTCAACTTCCTTTTCCCCCTTTGCTATTTAACCATGAATAATTTGATCAAGACAGACATTAAAGGTGTCGAGTGCATCTTGGAAGCTCTCTTGCTGGCCAATTATCTATGGGGAAATCTCTTGCTCCAATTGCTCCTTACCCTTGGTTGAGAGGAAATCTTGATCATTCAGCTCGTTGAGAAGAAGATGGTGGTAGCGCTAGAGATGAGCTATCTGGTTAAAACCTTGGCTAGGAAACTATTGAAAACACTGAAGGAGACCATGAAAGTCTATTGCTATCAGTGCAATCTTCAACTGAGATTCAATGTCAAGAATTTTTAGACCAATAGATGCGATACATAGTGAAGTGTAGTCGATGTCTTTTCCATCCATCTCTCCCATCTTGAATAAAGAATCCACCTTCTTCATCAGATCTTCCACTTTAGTTTTTATAACATTCAACATTGTATGGATTTTCATTCAAGGATCAGGGCAGAGGGACTCGGTCAGAGGTGCACTAGGCATAGGCATGTCTAAAAAATCTATCCTATGAGAAATTTTTACGATGGGGAGACTATCTTTGCTATGTGTTCAAAGACCTCTTGTTGAAGAGTATCCATCTTGGCATGGAGAGAGTCAATCTCCATGATAGGGGCCTTGTCCAGCTTCTTTAAAATAACCTTTAATAGCTTTAGCACCTCATCTTGCTTGTTATCATGAACTAGTAAGAACCTTGACTCGGATTCCACTAACTTCGCTATGCTGTGGCTAATGTCCTTGGTAGATGCTACCTCTTTGGAGACATCCTCGATCTTGCTATCAATTAGTCTGTTTATCTTGGTCTGCTCCTTTCTAAGCTCATGGATCTATGTCACTTGAGTAGCCATGTTGTTACTTAAGAGATTCAGCTACTCAATAGCAGCGTCTACGCTACTCTTTATCTTTCTTGCAATAGCATTTTCCATTACAGTAGACATAGGAATAGATGTAGCAACTTCCCCAAGCTAGGCTACAGATTCCATTAACCCATTCAGGATTAGAGCCATCTTATTTACCAGGCTCTTAGAACTCTCTTTTGCCAAGTGATTTTGAATAACTAACAAGCTGCATTGGATCCTCTCAAACTCTTCAAAGTATAGAGAGTGACTAGGAACACTTGTGTGTTGTTCGAATTCTGGCAATTTCACCTTGGGCCTGGATGACAAGTCCATCAATTCTTGAGCGAGTAGCAAGTTTCCTACTGCTCCACCTAATTCAGCATTAGTCTTGAGCATAGGAAATTGCTTTCTTCCTAACTCTCAGATTTGTGACAAGAAAGATATACCATCCACTACTAGCATGCTGCTGGGTTTAGGAGCTTCACTGGTTGTAAAATTTACCTCAGCAGTCTGACCATTTGCTTTTCCCTACTAAGCGTAATTCTCAGCATTGGGAACTTTCCTAACCAGAGGGGTTAAGGGGGTTGAGGATGGGTTTGAAGAAAAGGTAGGTTCAAAGCCATGTACAGGTGAAGAAATTGGTTTGGGTGGAATAGAAGTTACTATGGCTGTAAAAGAATTGGTTATTGTTGAGAATGTACAAGAGAAGGGGTTAAAGAAATATATACTAGAGATTGACGAAAAGAGTCTTGGCTATTTTCAGGTGAAGAAATGGAAATTGGGGAATGTACAAAGTTAGAAGGAGATGAATTTTTCTACTTTTCAAGATCGATTGAAGTAGAACATGATGGAATAGAAAAATTTACAAGAGAGGGGATTTGAGGATTTACAAGAGAAGATGAAGTGTTAGGATTTTGCAGAACCTCTAGGTTAGCTATTTAACCCAAGGATGGGTCAGCCTGAGGTTTCTCATGCTGAGAAGAAGGCTCCTCAACATGAGTGAAAGCAAGAGTGGGGATGCTAGGGTCCTGAGGATCAAACTCCTCCAGAATCAGGGAAATGGTTTCTCCAGCATCCTCCTCGCTGCTCACCACCTACACTTTCTTTTGTAGTGGCTTTGTAGTGGCAGAACGCTTTTGCTGAGTGCCCTTAAGTTTGGCAAAATGTCTTGAATGTTCTCAGCAGTGTTGGACCCAAGTTGGTCCTCATCCTTAGACTTCTTGGCCTCACCCTTCTCCTCAGTATCATCTAAGAAAACCATCTTGTACTTCCTTTGGCACAAAGACTCATTGGCCTCAACTTCTACTACCTTTTCCTCAGCTTTTTGCTCAGCTAGCAGCTTATCCTCCACCTCCCTTTGTGTGTGGGTTTTAACTTGCATCTTCCTTCTTTGATGCTGAGCAGGAGCATCACTGGATTTGGCTACACTCTTCCCCTTAGCCTTAGAAGAAGTAGCCTTCTAAGGTTGGGAAGAGATAGTGGTCACATTCTCAAAGATATCGGAGATTGGAGCCTTATCGGAGTCATCACTCTCCTCAAAGTCCACCATGAACTAGTCATCTTCCTCTTTGCTGATGTTTGCAGGCAATACTATCGATACATACTTCTACTTTCGCTTCTGCTGAGCCTTGGTGTACCTAGCATGAATCAGGTTGTGAGCCAGCCTACTAAAATGCGACATTTCAAGCCTCTTCTTCATTGGCAGGATTGTTTCACTAGACTCCCCCAGAAACTTATCCCCGTTGACTTTTACTACCCTCATAATCTCGGTTATGAGGTAACCGTATTGATAGATGATAGTAAGATTTATCAAGTGGTGAAGAATCACCACTGGCCAATTGAGCTTTTTAACTTCTACCGTATGGTGGACCACACAATGCTCGAAGTAAGTGTAGTTAGTCAGCGAGCCTATTTTGGGTAATAGCAACTTCACCACCATCTCATGGCACATCCTTGCTATCCATGACATCCCAATGGCAGCTATCTCCCCCAAAACGTAGTTCGTTGGGTGTTCCCAATCTTCGAGAATAATGATGGTGTCTTCATCGCCAGATCTACGGAGTTGAGTACCAGAATTAGGCATGTTGAGAATGTTCCCAGTCAAACAAGAACAAATCAAGGTTGATTTTCCCCCAAAGTCCATTAGCAGAACATCATTAAAGCCCTCTATAGTGTAGAGATGGGTGTAGAATGCTTTAATAAGTCCTGTGATTGCAGGACCTTCCATCCTCAAGAAAGAACTGAGGTGCTGCTGCTTGATAACTCAGTGCATCATCTTGTTGAGTAGCAGGCCTTCATAGTTCACTTCATATACTAAGCCATAATCCAAGCCATCTTCTCATTCCACTTTTACAAGATTAGATCCCCCTATAAGGGTTAGCTTCTCCATCTTCCCTTCTACGTTCACCACAATCTTCATGGTAGTGGTGTTTTTTATTCTGAAAGTGGTCTTGGTTTTCACCATTTGAGAGATTTTGAGAGGAAATTGAAAGAAGAAGAGATTTGGGTTGGAATACTTTGAGATTTCAAGTTCGCAAAAAGCAAGTGCCCTTCTCTCTTCAATTGTTCAACTTATATACACAATCACAGCTCTCCTAGATACGCGTCACCATCTCAGCTCAAGATGAAAATGAGCATTGAGATTGACCTCTAATTAACCGGCTCAGTAAAAAGGTGAGTTTTGGTAAAAATGGTTCTTATTCAAGCATGTGTCTTTTTGAAAAAGTAGAGGTTTGAATTTTAACCGTGAATTGTTCCTCATGTCGATTCTTTAAAAATTGGATGGTGTTATCCATGTGTCATCTTATGCTTGATCTCTAACACTTAGCCAAATTTTTGAGATTTTCTTCCTTTTTCTTCATTGTGGATTAGCCATACCAATCAACAGCCTCAATGCACAATTTTTCCTTTAGCAACGGTTTGGTGAAGATGTCAGCACGCTACTCCTCTGATGGAACATACTCTAGTTTGACATCTCCTCGTAGCATGATCGCAAGGTTTTGACTCTACTAATTCTGAGGGCTTATATTCTATAATGAAGCCAAAAACCTTGTTCCCCACTCTTCTACCGATAAGTTAAAAGTTCACAATATGAACAGGTGTTGTCAATATCGCTTATCAAAATAGAAAAATGGTGACCATTGCAAGTATACAATTTTGATGTAATTTTAAAAGATATCGATCCCACAGGGAAGGAATTCGGTTCTAAGGACCAACTAGAGTTACAAAACAAAAGAAAATAAGATAATTTATATTGGAGGGTTGGAATGATGGATGAATGGATAGATATATGAAAGATTAGAGAAGATGTAAACTATATAGATATTCCCTAAGAGGAAGTATAGTAGAGAAAAAAGACATGCAAAATCATCAAGATTATTTTGTACACTAGATAACTTTAGCAAACACAATTCTTGACTCCCAAATATTCAATAATTCACCGCAAAGCAACACATGAAATGACTTTTCTAAATCTAGGGTAAATGAATTATGACACTTATAAGAACCTGGATAACATTAATACTATGCTTAGTACGGGTCGCTCTCACATAGCTATATTTAGCAAGTTACCACTCCAAAAATGTTGGCTCATTAAAGAGCATTATAATCATAGATCCTATGATTATACATAATCTTGTTAACCCTGAAATCACTCTTAAAGTTAACTCGAATGAATATA
Organism: Euphorbia schlechtendalii; assembly: GCA_949673415.1. NCBI lineage: Eukaryota > Viridiplantae > Streptophyta > Magnoliopsida > Malpighiales > Euphorbiaceae > Euphorbia > Euphorbia schlechtendalii. The sequence continues at coordinate 5,014 of CATIWQ010154830.1, forward strand.
ACTTGGTTAATATAAATGACACAAAACAAAATACTCGTTATGACACATAGACATATCATATAATTTGAAATAGAAAGTATAAGCCCGAAACAAAGTAAAGTTGTAAGGTATGCAAGTGAAAGCTAAAGTTCATCAAATCGTATACACTCTTTAATGGGAGTTATCAATTCCCGTAATTCCTGCATCTACTTTGAATACGATCTCAACTAGAACAAAACCTCTGGTAGGATGCTATTCTTTGTGAATATCGAAAAAAAGAATGTTGAAGAAAGAAAACTCTTATTGATAAATGCTTTACAATTACACTCATACAACAATCGCTTGAATTTGTGGAGAAATATAGTGATCGAAATAAGTATAGAATCACTTATACATTTTTCTCTCTATAAGTTTGAACGTAGCGAAATCTATATAATTTCTACTATCTTTCTATGAACTATTTTTCCATACAACATTACCCACTCAATGCCATCCACCATGCATGAAATTGGTTGAGTCTTGAACCCTATTTATAGAATTCGAAGGGTTGGTTCTATACAAATGAAGAGTCGTGTCCATTGGTGAAGGTTTGCATCACTTCATTTTGATTAGATGCAAAGTCTTATCCTTATCCACAATGGAAAGGCACCTTTTCATGACTGGTTGACTTCCAAAAGGTGTTTTTTCATTTGCTAGTTTATGGCAGTTGATTGTTTTTATCCGGCCAATAACCGTCACAAGTCGAGACCGCGAATAACATGTCGAGATTGTGAACATTGGTTGGAAATTTTCTGTTTATGAAGAGTGACAAGTCATGACCACGAATATGTGTCACGATCGTGAAATGCTATTTCTTCATGATTCTTCTTTGCAACTTTGCCGATCTTTGACAACTTTGAACCTAAGCCAAATCATTGTGTTCCACGCATCTTTTTACACCTTTTTCACTCTTCTTACATTGAATTTCACTTTTGATCATTTCACTCCCAAGATTCACCTAGTTTCTGTATTTGCATAAAAAACAATTACATACCATGTGAAATCTTTTATATGAAGTATAAAATGATTCATTACCATATCATTTTATGATTAATAATATTGTGATAATAAGTGTAATTATACACTTATCACACCCCTACACTTAACTTTTGCCTTGTCCTTAAGGTGAATTCGACAAAAGTGTATAAAATAGTATTCAAGTTCATACCTCATTTGGCGAAAGACTATTGTAATGAGTATCACATTCCCACGTTGCATAAGATTCAAGTAAAATGTTCAAAATTCCCCACAAATTAGTAATGTGCAATTTATATAGTCAAGTTGCATACCTTTGCTCTTAATGGAGGGCCAACCGAATCGCTTCTTCATATAAGCATTATATGCTTGCTTGAATATTTTCTTCTATTAAGCATAGTATAAAGTATAAAGGACAAAGGGAGCACACTTTGAAAAGATTGATCTCAAGGCATTTTTAGGTAACCTAGGATCCTAAAACACTCTTAGTGGTTGCATTTTATAATCCATACCACTCTCCCCTTTTTTTAGTTGTTGCATTTTATGCTCCATACCACTTTCTCTCATTTTTTTCTTTTAAGCATATGTTTTTGAAGTACAGATTTGTACTTTGCATCCATTTTTCGTGCTATGCTACTTTTTCTTTTTTTCACTCATTGAATGGTTGCAGTTTCCGCTCCGTACCATTCCTCACCTTTTGCATAACTCATTGATTATCCTTTCTTTCTTTTGATTTTTCTCATAATACCCTCATCCTTTATTGATCACTTTCAAAGTATTATGGCTATAGTTTCCTAAAACTTTAAACACACTCAATACTTATAGGATGTATTCAAGAATAGCATATAAAGCTCATAGTAAGAACACTACTAGATATTACTCCACTCAAAACTTATCGGTAGCTTTAAAATAAAACTATACAACTTATACTAATTCATGTTGAATAATTATATCAAAACTTACTTAGAATGTTGCTTTTGAATGTTACTCGTCACTCATCCTTGCCAAATGCTAAATGTTGTGCCAATCTACTAAAGTGCTCACAATTTTAAATGTGCGTTGAAACTCGGAACAAAAATTTTGTTCAAAATTTGCATTAACATCAAACTTGAAATACCTAACACTCACAATAACCTTGGAACATATTTTAGTATAGTATAGGTATGGATAATGTATAAATAACACAAAATCAAGAAAATTTTAAATTCTTCAATTTTTTAATCTTATTAATTTTTTTGGGATTTTTGGGATTTTTACAAATGCCCCCCACACTTAAAGAACATAATGTTCTCATTGTTAGAAATTTTAAATAAAGAAAAAAAATACAAAAAACACACAAATGAAAAGAAAAGTAAAAGAAATTGAACCCGTTTTAATCATCCGAACTTGAATCTGGGGGACTCGGTGAGATATCCATATTCTTCATTCTAAAGTATGATTTTAACATATACTTCAAAGAAATGTTGGATGTTGTAAGTTGATGAACGTCTTTCTGTATGGATGCGATATCTAGGCATGCTTGATCGACATCCTTCACGAATTTTCCTCTACAAGTATCATGGGTACTTTCGAAGGCTTATCTTGTGTCACTTCTTCCTATTTGAACTTCCTCAACCTCTTGTTCGGGTTGGTTTTCTCGGGAAGTAGATTCTTGTGTCGATCTTATCTTCCTTACCCTTAGTCCATATGGTAGAAACGTAAATTTCCCATCTTTTTCCTTATCTAAACCCGCTCTCTTAATGTAGACTCCTCCCATAAACTTGAATTTCTCTCGAGGACTATATTGGTATGCCAGTTTGTTCTTCGCTCCCAAAATAATTTTGCAAACCGTATTTGCCCCTCCAACTCTAGCCTTTTTATGTATAGTAAGACTAGTGATGGATTCTATCACGTACATCGAAAACTTTAGCCTTAATTGTGAAACAGTGAGAGATAAACTTTTATAGTTTCATGTTGAAAGAATATTACCAATTCTGAGGGCTTATATTCTATAATGAAGCAAAAAACCTTATTCCCCACTCTTCTTCCGATAAGTTAAAATTTCAAAATATGAACAGGTGTTGTCAGTACTGCTTATCAAAATAGAAAAAGTGTGACCACTACAAGTATACAGTTTCGATGTATTTTTAAAAGATATCGATCCCACAGAGAAAGAATTTGGTTCTAAGGACCAACTAGAGTTACAAAACAAAAGAAAATAAGATAAATTATATTGGAGGGTTGGAATGATGGATGAACGGATAGATGTATGAAAGATTGGAGAAGATGTAAACTAAATAAATATTCCCTAAGAGCAAGTATAGTAGAGAAAAAAACATGCAAAATCATCAAGATTATTTTGTACACTAGATAACTTTAGCAAACACTATTTTGGATGCCCAAATATTTAATAATTAACCATAGAGAAACACATGAAATGACTTTTCTAAATCTAGGGTAAACAAATGATGACACTTATAAAAACATGGATAACATTAATACTATGCTTAGTACAGGTCGCTCTCACATAGCCATATTTAGCCAGTTACCACTCCAAAAATGTTGGCTCACTAAACAACATTATAATCATAGATCTAGTGATTGTACACAATCTTGTTAACCCCAAAATCACTCTTAAAGTTAACTCAAAAGCATATAACTTAATTAATATAAATGACGCAAAACGAAATACTCATTACGATACAAAGACATATCATAAACTTCAAAATAGAAAGTATAAGATGGAGACAAAGTAAAGTTTTAAGGTATGCAAGTGAAAGCTAAAGTTGATCAAACCGTATCCACTCTTTAATGGGAGTCGTCAATTCCCCCAATTCCTGCGTCTACTTTGAATCCTTTCTCGACTCGTACAGAACCTCTACTAGGATGCTATTCTTTGTGAATATCGAACAAAAGAATGTTGAAGAAAGAAAACTATAATGCTGTGCAATTACACTCATACAATAATCGCTCGTATTTGTGGAGAAATCTAGTGATCGAAATAAGTATTGAATCACTTATACATTTTTCTTGCTATAACTTTGAACGTAGCAAAATCTATACAATTTCTACATATGCACTATTTTTCCACACAACAACACCCACTCAATGCCATCCACCATGCAAGAAATTGGTTGAGTCTTGAACCCTATTTATAGAGTTCAAATGGTTGTGTCTATCCAAACGAAGAGTCATGTCCATTGGCGAAGGGTTGTATAACTTCATTATGATTGGATGCAAAGTTGTATCCTTATCCACAATGGAAAGGCAAATTTTCATGATTTGTTGACTTCCAAAAGGTGTCTTTTCATTTGGTAGTTGGTGGCAGTTGATGGTGGTTGATCATTTTTATCCGACGGTTGGTAGTTGAAAAGAGATAACCAATAACAGTCATAAGTAAAGATTGCGAATCACATGTCACGATCATGAACATTGGTTGGCAATTTTCTATTTATGAAGAGTGATAAGTCATGACCGCGAATAGGTGTCACGATCGAGAAATGTTATTTCTTCATGATTCTTCTTTGTAACTTTGCCGATCTTTGACAAACTTCGATCCTAAGCCAAATCCTTGTGTTCCATGCATCTTTTTTTGCACCTTTTTCACTCTTTTTACATAGAATTCCACTTTTGATCATTTCACTCCAAGATTCACCTAGTTTCTGCATTTGCATAAAAAAACAACTACATACCATGTGAAATCTTTTATATGAAGTATAAAATGATTCATTACCATATCATTTTATGATTGAAATTATTGTGATAATAAGTGTAACTATACACATATCATAGCACATGATCACTAATGAAGTGATGCCTGATGTTGACATGCTTCATTCTCCCATGCTAAAATGGATTCTTGGATAAATCAATTGGGCTCTTATTATCACACATAACTTTGAGATAATTTGATTTGATGCCATAATCATCTAGTTGCTGGTTTATCCAAAGTAATTATGCTACACAACTTCCTACTGTCATGTACTCAACTTCAGCTGTACTCAGCGTAATAGAAATTTGCTTCTTGCTATACCAAGACACAAGACCCTCTCCAAGGAAATGACATCCTCCTATTGTACTCTTCCAGTCAAGTTTGTCTCTTCCATAATCAACATTTGTAAATCCCCTAGGAGTGAAATTAGAGCTGTTGGGATACCACAGACTTGCTTCAATCGAACTTTGCAAGTACTTGAAAATTCTCTTTACCGTTGCTAAATGAGATTCTCTTAGATCAGCTCCATAACAAGCACAGTAGCACACAACATATTGTATGTCTGGCCTACTAGCAGTGAGATAAAGAAGAGAACTGATGATTCCTCTATAGAACTTGTTATTCACAGGTTTACCAGCTTCATCTTTACTCAAGATAGTATCTGTAACCATAGGAGTGGATATAGGTTTTGAATGTTCCATGTAAAATTTCTTCAGAACTTCTCTAACATATTTTGACTGACTGATGAAAATTCCATCATTAGTATGCTTGATTTGAAGTCTAAGAAAGAAATTGAGATATCCCATCAAGACATCTCAAACTCGCTCTTCATGTGCTTGCTAAATTCCTTGCCCAGATTCTCATTAGTTGCTCCAAATATGATATCATCAACCTATATTTAGACAAGTAACACATCTTCCTTTCTTTTCCTAATAAATAGAGTTGTATCTACTTTACCCCTTTCATAGCCTTTGCTAATCAAGAAATTGGTCAACCTCTCATACCAAGCTCTTGGAGCCTGCTTCAATCCGTAAAAAGCTTTCTTCAATTTGAAGGCATGCTTAGGATTCTTCGCATCTTCAAAGCCTGGAGGCTGGCGAACATAAACCTCTTCTTGGATGAATCCATTCAGAAAAGCACTTTTGATATCCATTTGAAATAATTTGAAGTTAATATGGGATGTGAAAGCATAGAGGATTTGAATAGCTTCAAGCTGGGCTACCGAAGCATAGGTCTCATCATAATCGATGCCTTCTTGCTAATTGTAGCCTTGAACAACAAGCTTGGCCTTGTTCTTGACAACAAGGCCATCTTCATCTAGCTTGTTCTTGAAGACCATTGGTGTTGATAATTGATTTCCCTTTAGGCCTAGGAACTAGATCCCAAAGATCATTATGCTTGACCTAATCCAGTTCCTCTTGCATTGCGATAATCCAATAATCATCTCCTTCAGATTCTTCGAACTTCTTGGGTTCGATCAATGATATGAAGGTTAGATGACTCATCATTTGATTGAGCTAACTACATATCATCACAAGATTATGAACATCATTAATAATGTTGTCTAGCATGCAGATGGATGCGGTGAACTCTAATCTCTCGTAGAAGACTCGGATCAACTACTGTAGGATTGATAACGAGATGTTGAGGTGGAGGTTGATCTTCACCATCATAGAAGTTGATAGAAAGATCTTCATCATCATCTTTAGCTTCCTAAGTTGGGGTTCCTGTGCTGAGTTGGGTAACACAGCTTGTGGCATACTGAGTTGATTCGAAAGCTAGGGAAACTTCTTGCTGTTGAACTTCCGGTCCTTCTTAATGAAGCGTTTGAAATACCTAGTCAGAAGGGCCATTTGATCATCAAAGTCGCAACTAGTGGACTCATCTAATGAATCTACTTTAAGGATAATAGCTTTACCCTCCTTTCCTCGATTCCTCTTAGAGTCATCCAAGAACTTCCTCAGAGACATCTCATGAGTTAACAATGTGCCTATCAGCTCATCATAGTTGTAGGTCTTAAGATCATGAGCTCCTTGATAATACTCTTCATGGAGTACCACTCTAAGGTAAGAGTGCAGAGAATCTTCTTGACGAGCTCATCCTTTGTGAAATCCTTTCCAAGCCTCTTCAGTTCAACTACCTCTCAACTCAGTTTGGGTACCCTTCCCAAACTGACATTCAGATTAAGTAGGAATACTAACTGGATTCAACTTATAGAAATGTTGAATTCTTACAATGTTAATCTAATTAATTTCTCTCTATTACAAATAGGTATGAACTTTGATGTTTGCTGATTGCTTACGATTGAATTTCTTTGAAAGCTAAAGTAATTTGTATATCATTTTAGCTCTTAAGAAATTCGAGGTAATTCACCAAGTTTGAACATTTGCTCCAGTCTTCTATTTATACTTTGAAGCTCTGTGAAGTAGCCGTTGCAAACTTTATGATATTGCTAATCTTCAATTTCTCACCTCTTCTAATCTTTCAAATCTTCCCGTTGGAGATAGATTATAGGATGTTTAGAGATGGGAATTTGAACGTTGAGGCGCGATAAAATTCCGTTGATAAAATCTCATTTATCTTCAAGCAATCTGTTTTTATGAGAGATACGCTAGAATGCAACATGGAGTCTTCCCATTGGTTGACCTTACTGACATTGACAGAATCGTACGAAGACACTTGAGACATGGCGCATAATAGAAAATTCCTTTTACTTGGACTATAGTGAGGAATCTCTAACATTTCATATTGACACTTTTTGGCATTGTGAATATCATAGGAATCTTCATTATTCCAGCTCCTTTTCTCATGAAAAGCAATTAAAGAATATTATGTTCCATCATAAATGAGGTTAGTAACACATGTGTCATAAAGCCTCTACGTATCAAAATAAAATGCTTTTAATAGATTAAAAGCAGGACTCAGCACAAGCTAAGTGAAATAATCCTAAACTATGGAGCACTCAGCACAAACTCATCTTTTCCTACACTAAGTCATAACTTAATTAATTATACAAAAAAATTGAGTTGTTCTCCCTTGAATAAACTCAAGTTAACTTTATTAATTAAGAGTCTAGTTAGTACTCAATTAATTTCACTATCCTAGATAGTTTGTTATTTCCAAAACAACTCAGTACTGTGTAGTACTATTAAATTGGGTTCTACATAAATGATTCAAATAAAAAATTTCAAATAATTATTCACTCTTTCTCTCTTTTTCTAGAGCTTATCTCTCTATATTTATCTCTCTAAACTTCAAACAATGTAGAATAAGCTATTAGGATGATTACCCTACTCCATGCACCTAAAGTACACGAAAATGGATCTCACAACATGAAGATTTGTGTAGTGTCGTAGGGTTACGGTCTCCAGTTGATTGATTTATTCATGGGATCCACTCCCGATTCACTTGTTTCTTTGGTGATAGCCTTGGTGGAGCCCTCCTCCAAGTTATATGTATTCTTGAAACACTTAATTTATGTATGATTTAAATTTAAATAAACCATTCATTTGAATTTTTGAAATTCAAATATGAAATGTTAGATTGAAATTACCATGAAAATTATATTAGACCTAATTATGCATGAAAAAGGATCGAAAAATGAAATGTGGATGTTTTTTACCCATTTTACCATCGGCTTGGTAAGCCAGTATTGGCCCCATTTGGGCCCTTATTGACGTACCAATATAGATCAGTTTATGTAAGGCGCATCGTTACCGATCCAGTCGGTACATTAAATGGATAGCGTTGGTACTAGCACTTTTCCTTAGGGAAACCCGGCCTGACCCTGGAGCTAGAGGGTTGATACTAGTTTTCATCCCTGAGAATGCGAAAATCTAATGTGAAGGGCTCCAAATGCAATTTTTAACTGAAAATGGGGTCAAAATGCAATTTTCTTGGTAAATTTTTAAATAAATGAAATTTAATAATTTAGTTAAGTTAGGAACTAAATGAAGGATTAAATTAAATGAATTAATTTTCCTTTAAATCTAAATAACGAATTAATTTTCTTTTAAATCTAGATAATGAATTAAATTTATTTTAATTAAACTAAATATATCACTATGAAGCTAATGCAACCTAAAATGAAAATGAATGCAAACAACTTATTGTGGTTTATTGTGACTTCCATAGATCTAGTCTTATGAGACTATAGGCATCTTAGCTGATGTGGGTAGTGGTGGGCACTGATCAAAGGCGGTGAGATAGCGAGGCAAGATCAGAGCTTGGTAACAGTGACTAAGGCCAGAGGGTTTGACTCGCTGATTAGAGCTCTCCCTCCTATCCTAAAAAGATCGAGCTATATCATTATCGGTGTGTTGTTAGAGTTTTGGAGCGATACCATCTACACCTTTCACCTACCCATTGGGGAGCTCACCATCATCCCCTTAGATATAGTTGCGATGATAAGGTTTCAATGGATCGAGAGGAACATTAGATTTAACATGTTTATGGATCGCTTCCCTTATGTCATAGCCATCAAGGATAGGATAGAGAGCTTGATAGGAGTTCAACCTCCGAAATGAGCCTGACTTCCATATAGCCGAGTGATATCCCATTAGGATTACTTAGACCAGACCATTGATGAGGAGTAGCCTTAGTTCGTTCGATCCTTCATCATTATCTTCCTTTCCACCATCTTCTTTCCTATCTCGAGCAGCTATATCAACTACACTATGATGTATCCTTTAGAGGACATGGATTCCATCTCTTGATGGAACTAGTGTAGGGCCATCATGGGCCAAATGTACTATGGCTTGAACTACTATGCTAGATGCCCAATGTAGGAGTTCAAGGTGGGACACCTATGGATTTTTGTGAGTTTAAGACTTCTTTACAATTTATTTGTTTTAGATTATGCCAATTCATGCATGATATATTAACCAAACTTGCAGCTTTGGGCCTTCGAGTATAGGGTTTTCCCCTCGCCTCAAGTGGTGGGCACTGTGCCTGTAGATGTCCATTTCATCTCCTACTAGATACTCCCTTAGATTGATAGGGTGGATAGCTACCCATGGTATAAAGAGTACCTCTAATGCCTCCACTACAACTGGAAACGCATTTCTACTTCAGAGCTTCTTCTTTTATTATATTTTTTTGAGTTAACTCTTTCTACTATACATTCACATGGATCCCTAGGTTTCCCTTACTGATTGAGCTTATATCTAGACCATCCAACATGAGGTTGATTATTACCGCCTCCTTCTAAAGTGCCCTTACACGCTAGAGTGGTACTTTGGGGAGAGGAACAGTAAGTGGAGGATGAGCAGGACTACAAGAAGGAGGTTCCCAGCAAGAGTCCCTGCATAATTATTTTAGACCCACCTGCTCCTAGATGATGAGTTTACACATTTAATTGAAGGTGAAGGATACCTTTGATCACCTGTTGATATCAAGACTTCATGGCACATCTGCTTCCTCCTTACTCGAGGAATTGGTTTGAGGACATGCCCATGGAGCTGGCGGTTGAGGATGTTCCTAGCAATGGAAGTGATGGGGGTGATGATGATGATGATGTGGATGATCCTCCTGAGGTTGGAGATGAGCGAATGGGACTAAAGGGAGCTACTCGTGCAGCTCTAGCTGATTTGACTACCCCTAGTGCGAGTGTTATCGAACATGGTAAGATTCTAAATTAAAATTTATTTTTTCACACAATAATAGTATGCATACTAGTAATGATGTATTATTATGTATGTATAAATGTATGTGGGTTAGTCATTTTGCATGTATATGCTAATTTATTGATTCCTCTCACTAATATATACTAGTATAGAGCGAGATTGTTTGCGAACTAAGATGCAGGACTGACTATGACTCAAGGTGGAGATGGCTGAGCTACAGGACCATCTGGCAGCTTCTACATACCAAGGGTGGTAGTGAAGGTGCGGGACTAGGAGTGATCTAGCACCGTCATGGAAATTATAGGGGCTATATCTAGGCTTGAGGCCAAGATGGCATGGTTGATGGAGATAGCCTAAGGGTATAGGGGTCGAAGACCCAATTTGGGTGATTGAAAGAAGAAAGTTCTCGTCCTAGTCATAGGCCAGATCTTGTTAGGCCCAAATTTGGGGGCAAGTACCTGCCTCAGGACCTTCATGAGAGAGTCACCCTCGAACTCAAACCCTATGAAAAGTAGGAGGAGGAGGAGGATGATGAGGATGTGTATGAGGAGATCGATGAGGAGAGTGGTGATGATGATGGTAGCAGTAGTGGTGATGAGGAAGATTAGTCCTGGCTGTAGTAGATTACATTTCTTTTATTTTGATGTAGCTTCTTTTGTGTAACCCATACATTGGATACATCTGCACCTTTTATTTGAGATTTTATAGCACTATTTTATTTTTATAAAATATTTCTTTTTTTTATAAAGATCTTATATCTTTAAGGACTACTTGCATTGTTGTATAAAAAGGCCCATCCTTGAAATTTCTTCACAAAGGATAGGAAAAGGGACCCAAAAATGACCTGAAAATCCATGAAAATGGAGAGCTAGAACCGCTCATTCCGCACCAGCTTAACTTTTGAGACCCACCAAGACTAGGCCAGTCCCTGGCTACTAAGACAATAACAATTCCCCTAGTTGGGTAAGCCAATTTTCACTTTTTCTACTTTCTTTTTTCATTTTCGCTCCTGTTTCATCACGGAAACCAAAATTCTCGATTGAGATAATTTTTAGTGACCCTCAAGAATCTAGATTGGAAGAAGCTAGAGGTTTTTGGTTTGTGGGGGCTTCGACATCTCATACTCCAACCAATGAACATAGCTTTTATTCATGTAGTATTCACTTTTTTAGATCCTCTAGCTCATGTCTTTCGCTTTTCCACATAGAAGCTCCGCCCTATGATCGAGGAGTATTAGGCCATTCTAGGTAACCCTTTCCCTTAATAGTTTCCTATTACAGTGCCTAAATATTAGTTCGGAGCTACCGACACACTAAGAGGTTTGTGGAACATGGATTCCACTAACCAATTCATATCTCATCCTACAAAGAAGGGAGGCTTTTGAGTTGTTGCAATGTTGGACTGGTGCATAGCTACTTTGATACACTACATTTCTTAGAAATTAATGACAACTTTGTTGCTCATGTTAGAGTTTATATGTGGAGTAGGCCGCATAGCCCCTTTTCGTCTCATCTCAATCATCACCAGCCTTTTGAGGGGACTTCACCCACGGTTGTGGAACTTGTTGAGAGCTTATGGCACATGGAGGTCGTGAAGGTTGGCCTTAGCCAGATTGGAGATCACTTCACACTACTAGAGGTAACCTTACAAACTTTCCCTCTTTCCTTTAACTCGTATGTAGCTAGTATTGAGGTAAAATTGCAGGTTTAGATCTTGGAGAAGCTGGCCTTGATCCATGAGTCGAGGTAATCCTTTAATAAGTATAAGGTTATCCATTATAGTGAGAGTGCATTCTACAATGCTGATCACAACTTGTTAATAGTGGATGATTGGACTGTTAAACATGATGTATGCCCTAGAGGCAATTAGGGTGATATGTCTTTATTAGTTACTAATGTACAAATAGTCTCTATTAACGAAACGAATCTCACTTGTAATATAGATATATATATATATATATATATATATATATATATATATATATATATTTATATTCGTGTGTTATTATAAATATGTATATATTTGTTGATATAATAAAATAAAGTCTGTGACTATTTCATAACGTGAAAGTAAAAGGGTATAGTGGGAGTTGCGGAGAGAGAACTACGTACAAGTGTAATTATGGAAAAGTCTAAATATCTCTAGTCATAGTTTCATTGAGCTTAGACATGAATGAAGCGGATAAACTGGCATGTGTAGTCTTACTCATTTGATTGGATCTAGGCAGCCGATCTCATGAGCTGAAGTTGGTAGCTCTGGCATGTGTAGTCTTACTATAACTATTCTATCTTCTCTTAGACTCTCCTCTTCCTCTTCCATGTGGTGGCTGCTATTGTTGTGAAGATGAGGAAGCTAGTGGTCTTGGCTATGTCCTAATTTATTACTGTTGCGATGGATTTTGAGACGTAGTTGGGAGATGAGATTTTTGTTGTTGAGTTGATTTGTGCGCATCCTCTACTCCTTTGTTAACTATTCCGAAACTAATTGGTTCAGGCACTCATTAAAAGAGTTTAGGGCATGAGAGAATATCTATTGCTTCCTAAACAATACTAGATCAATTTTATTCACCAATTTCTCTATACCAGGCATGGATAAGACATCTTGGATTTTAAGCTCACTTAGTAGGAAATGGTGAGTTAGATGAGCAATAAGAATAAATCCTTGGTAGGCAAATTTTTGAAAACTTTGAATCAGTCATTTAAAATGTCTTTATGACAATGCTACCTTCAATTGTGCCTCTATGTCAATAAACCTAGAACCCATAGCATGAAATGTATTTGTAGTGAAGTCTATGTCCTTCGCATCTTTTATCCTGGTGTCCATGAGTGCCTTGATGTTGTCTTACATCAGGTTGATTCTGTCTACTAGGATATTAAACTTCTTGCAAAGAAATTTTTAGGATCTATTGATTAACTTGATTAAGGGAAAAGCTTTCCCATAGTAGAAATCATCATCTTCTATGAATCCTTAACCAAATCTTCGGTATTTACCATGATGATAGTGTAAGTTGAGTTGAATTTTAAATCCATTGCAGATAAGTCCATAGTAGGCTTATCTATTTTCTTGATAACATTGTCCACTTTCGTATTATAAGCTATCATAAGATCTGACATTTTCTCCATGGTGCTACACATGTTGTGCTATACATATATGTTGGACTCAAGCTTATCCAAAAATATGCTTCAAGAGTTTGTCTGTGTTGTTCTTGATTGTATTTTGTTCCTCTCCAAACATGTGAAAGTGAGTCGATTGATCACCCAGCATGTAGTTGATGTTTCTAAGATGCATGATTGCACTGTCCACACTATTCTTAACTCTTCCTATCACAGAGTTGGCGATGACATCAGACGTAGAAATAGTGGAGGTTGCTGCGTTTAGTTGAGCTGTAGAATTAGTAAGTTCATTGAGGATATTTTCCATCTTATCAACAAGACATTTAGCATTCTTCTTAATGAGATGGTTCCTTATTGTGAATAATCTCCCTTAGATGCTCTCAAATTCTTCATAGTAAAAAAAATCCCAGGTACACTTGTGTGCTCCTCAAATTTAAGCATTTGAGTCTTCTTATTCTTTCAGGAAATTATCAATTCTTCAGCAAGTAGCACTTGGTTTAATGCTACATCTAACTCAACAATTGACATTAGAGAAGGGTATTTAGCCCTTGTAATCGCCCTCATCTTAGCCAAGATAAAGGAATCATCAGTGTCTTCTTGCACTTGATGGCTGCTGGTAAGGGTTACTTCCTTGGCTATAAAATTTGCCTCTACACAGCTTACATTTAATGTTGTTTCCTCATGTGCATATTTCTTATTTTGAGGAACATCCCCAATCTGAGGTGTTGGTCCTTATATGACTTATAAACGATAATAGAGGGGGTGAATGTGATTCTTGGTTATTTTTTATTTTTCTAACAAATTTGAACCAAGTTTTAAATTCATGCCGAGTTATGCAATTCTAAGCCCTTTAAAAATTTCAAACTATTCAGTTGTGCTGGACAGCTTATCTTCAATTCCTTACTGAGTTCCTACTCAACATGAATTGGTTTTTAAAAGTGAAAATGATTTAGAATAGAAAGAATGCTAGATGGTAAATACTAGATAGCTAAAGTAAGAATGTCAACACCTGATTTTATCCTGGTTCAGCCCCAAGTCTACCTTTAATCCCTAGATACCTTCTTCGAGCTTAAATCCACTAGTTGAACTTTCCTTACTTACGTGGAGCAACCTTTAGTGCAGGTAGAGAAATTTTACAAAAAGTACCTGTCTTTCTAATCTAACACTCTACACAGTTTAGGTACCCTTCCCAAACTGTTACTCAAAGATGAATAAGAATTACGAACTGGATTCAACTTATAAACTATTGAATCTTTACAATGTTAATGTATTGATGGATTCTCTCTATTACAAACAGAAGTGAAAATGGATTATTTGTTGATTTCTTGAAATGGAATTTCTTGAAAGCTAGAAGGATTTTTGCAACGATTTAGCTCTTAAGAAATTCAAAGTGATTCACCAAGTTTGAACATCTGCTTCTATCTTTTATTTACACTTGAAGCTTTGTGAAGTAGCCATTGCAAACTTTTAGAGCTTGTTGATATTTAATTTCTCTCATATCTTTTGAATCTTCTCATTGGAGACAGATTTCAGGACATTTAGAGATAGAAAATTGAAAGATGAGGCATGATATAATTTCATTGACAAAATCTCATTTGTCTTCAAGAAATTCAATTTAATAGAGGTGCACGAGAATGCAATGTGGAATCTTCAGATTGGTTAACATAGCTGACGTTGGCATAGTCGCGTAGAGACACTGAGAAATGGCACATGTTAGGGAATTCCTTTTGCCTTGGACTTTTGTGGAGGATTCCCAACATTTTGAACTAACACCTTTTGTCTTGTGAGGACCACTTGAAGTCTTCTTTAATTTCAGTACTTTTTAACTTGAAAAGATCTAAAGAATATTTCATCTCTCACAGAATACGTTAAACGCATGTGTGTCATTCAATTCTCAAAGTGTCAAAGAAAATTGCTTTTAATTAATAAAAGCCGGACTCAACACATGCCGAGTAGATGTTTACTTAAACTACGTAGTACTGAGGACAACTTAGCTTTTCCTACTCTAAGTCATAACTTAATTAAATGACATAGCAAAACTGAGTTGTTTTTCCTTAAACAAAACTCAAGTCAGCTTCATTAACTAAGAGTCTACTTAGTACTCAATTAAATTCACTAACCTATTTAGTTTGATATTTCAAAAACGTTTAAGTACTTGTGAAATACTGTTAACTTAGGTTATACAATCTCCCCCATTTTGGATAGATAGAAAACTAGGTAGTTGAAGAAGTTAATTGAATAAGGTAGTTTAAGAATATCAGAAATACCTGGAAAGTGATGTAAGACTCCCTTTGCTGAGTAACTTCCCTTAGTCAGCTTGAACTCCCTCATACTGAGTGAGTCTTCCTCAAGCAGCTCAGCTCCCCCATACATAGAGAATTTTTCTTTAATTTGGGACTTGCCTTAGCTTTTCTTCATGATTGGTCTCCTGTATGAGTTCCTACATTAAATTTTCAATACATAGTAGAAAACTACATACACTATAGTAATTTAAAGTTGAGAAGCTCTTAACTTGAGTTAGAAACTTGCAATTTTATTAATAAAAAATTTGACTTAGTTAGTACATAAACTATATTCTGAACTAAGATTACATTAAGTCCTATTACTAGTTTGCTAAACTACTTAGGTACATTGGGCTATCTATTTCCTATGTTGTTGTTTCTTTGACGTTGAAGATCTAGACTAGTCTTGAGATAGGCTTGGCCGTTGTTGAGGTTTCTGTGGTCACCTTAGAAGATTTCCTTTCTCTGAATGTGCCATCTTCACAACTTCTTCACCTACATTCTCCCCCAGTGCTATCTAGCTTGAAACAAGTTGCTACAAGAAGACATTAAAGGTATCGAGAGCAACCTGAAAGTCTGATTGATAGTCAATGAGTTGCGGAGAAATTTCTTCTTCCAATTGCTTCTTGCCTTTGTCGGATAGGAACTCCTGATCATTTAGCTCTAACAGTAGAAGATGATGACAACAAGTGAGGTGTGCAATTTGATCAAATCCTTGGTATGCAAATTATCGGAAACACTATAGCAGAGCTCTGAAGTCCGTTGTTGACAGTGCGACCTTCAACTTTGCTTCCATATCAATGATCTTTGGATAGATTTTATTCAGACACATGGCACTGTAGTCAATATCATTTGCATCAAGTTTTACGGTTGAGGTCAGGGAGTCCAAACCAGTTTTCAATTCCTCCAACATACCCTTGAGAACATTGAGTTTTCCATGAATGGTCAAATTCATTTAAGGGCAACGCCATTCCATTAGAGGAGGGAAAGGAATAGGCATCTCGAGAAACAGATGTCCCATGTATTTCACCAAAAACTTTTTAGAGTTAGTGATCTTGGTTGTAGTGTGATCTTTGATCTTGCGGCTAATAGCTTCAAATTAGGTGCTAATGGAGTTTAGATTTGGCACTGGTGCTTTGTCTAACTTTCTGGAGATATCAGTCAGCAACTTGACCATAGAATCTTGCTTATTATCGTGCGACAACAAAATTTTAGGCTAAACTTCTAGCGACTTTGCAATACTGTATTCAATGTCCTTTGTTATTTCTACCTCTTTTAGAATGTTTACAATCTTGCGATCTGTCAATGTCTTTATTTTGGCCCGCTCCTATCCAAGCTCATGGATTTTTGACACTTAAGTTCCAATGCAGGAACTCAATTGACTCAGTTGCTCAGTAGCAACATCCACACTACCCTTTATCTTTCCTGCTACAACATTAGCCATAGTAGTAGACTTGGGGATAGAAGTGATTGTTACCCCAAGCTAGACTGCGAAATCCGTTAACCCGTTCAGGATTAGCACCATCTTATCCACCAAGCTTTTGGAACCCTCATTTTCTAATGATTTTGAATAACCAACAAGATACCCTGGATCCTCTCAAACTCCTAGAAGAAAAGTGATTCGATGGGCACACTTGTGTGCTGTTCGAATTTAGGAAATTTTTCCTTAGGCTTGGAGGATAAGTCCGTTAATTCTTAAGCACGTAGAAATTTGCTTACTTCTCAATCTAACTTAGTAGTTATCTTGAGCATAGGAATATCTTCCTATCTAACTCTATGATTTCTGTTAAAAAGATGTATCAGCCAAATCCTCGCGGATTAGCTCTCATTGGGTTAAGTTGCTTCACGGGCTATAAAATTTGCCTCAGTATTTTAACCACTTGCATTTCCTTACTGAGCATAGTTCTCAGCATTGGGAACTTCCCTAACCAGAGGGGTTAAGTGGGTAGAGTTTTGGTTTGAAGAAGTGAGTGGTTCAGAAGTATTTACATTTGTAGAAATAAGGGGAATGGTTTTCTTAATCGGAATAGAAGGTGAAAGGGATGTACAATAATGGGTTTGTGTTTGAGTTTGTACAAGAGAAGATGGGATAGAAGAGTTGCTTATGGGAGAAGGGTTAGGAGAAAAAGAATCATAGCTTTTTTGTATGAGAAGAAATATGAAAGGGAGAATTTTTGTTATTGACAAGGGATGAAGGGATATGTATGGGAGAATGTACATTATTTGAAGAAAGAGGGGAATTTACAATCTATATTTCAAGATCTACGATCTATGTTTCAGGATCTACAATCTATGTTTCAGGATCTACAGGAGTAGAAACTAGAGGTTTTGGAGAATTTACAGAAGAAGGTTTACGATTTAAAGGAACCTCAGGGTTAGCTGAGCTTGAGGTTGCTCATGCTGAGTAGAAGACTACTCAACATGAATTAAAGAAGGTGTGGGGATGTTGGGGTCTTGAAGATCAGACTCCTCAGGAATAAAGGATAGAGTGTCTCCAACATCCTCCTCACTGCTCACCACCTGCACATTTCTTTGCAGAGGCCTATTGGTGGTAGAACGCTTGTGCTGAGTGCCCTTAACTTTGGCAAAAATTTGTTTAACTTTTTCAGCAGCATTAGGACTTAGAATGTCCTCTTCTCTATACTTATTAGCCTCGCCCTACTCCTTAGCTTCTTCTGATAATACCATTTTATGATTTTTTTGGCGCAGGGACTCATCAACCTCAGTCCCATCTTCTTGTTCCTCCACCTGCTACTCAGCATGCAGTTTAGCCTTCGCTTCTCTTTATGTGGGGGTCTTAGCCTTCATTTTTCTTTGATGGGGCTAAGCAGGGGCCTCATCAGCTTTGGATTTAGTAGGGCTCTTCAGCTCGGCCTTAGAGGACACCACCTTCTACTTAGGAGAGGAGGAGTTGGCGATAACTTTCTCTACGATGGAGGATATGGGAGCTTTGTCTAAGTCATCACTATCATCGAAGTCCACCATGAAGCCAACTTCATCCTCCTTTAGGATGTCCAGTGATACAACTATCGGTATGCACTTAAGCTTGTGCTTCTATTGTGCCTACTTGTACCTAGTATGTACCTGGTTTTGAACCAGTTTGTTGAAGTGAGACATGTCATATCTCTTCTTCATAGGTAGAATTGTATCACCGGACTCCCCTAAAAATTGAATGATATCCACTTTCGCCGCCCTCATCAGTTCAGTTATGAGGTAAACATAGAGATAAATGGTAGTTAGATTGGTCAAATGGTGAAGGATCACCACTAGGTAGTTAAGCTTCTTAACACCTACCATATGGTACACCACACACCTCTCAAAGTAAGTGTAGCTAGTCATAGACCTAATCTTTAGTAGTAGCACCTTCACCACTAGCTCATGGAAAGCTCTAGTAGTCCAGCTCATTCCGCTCGTTGCTATCTCCCTTGATATATAATTAGAGGGGAGCTCCCAATCCTCAAGAAGGACTATGGCATCCTCATCACCAATCTTATAGAGCTAAGAGCCTCTTGTAGGCATGTTGAGGATGCTCCCAATCAGTCTCAAGTAGATAAGAGTTGATTTGCCTCTGAATTCCATCATTAGCACATCATTAAACCCCTAAATGGTGTAGAGGTTGGAGTAGAATACTCTAATGAGTCCTATGATGGTAGGTCCTTCCATCTTCAGGAAGGAGCTTAGGTGTTTCTACTTGATGATTATGTTCATAATTTTATTCCTCAGCAACCCCTCATAGTCAACTTTGTAGTCCGGACCAAATTTTAGGTTATCAGCCCAATCCACCTTAGTGAAGAGGGTGCCTTCTTCCAGGGTCAACTTTTTAGTTTTTCCCTTAGCATTCATAAAAGATTTTTAGAGAAGTAGTGGTACGAATCCTAAAGGTTGTTCAAGTAATCACCATTTGAGAGAGATTGAAAGCATTTGAAAGGGAAGAGGAAATTGGGCTTCAATTGCTTTTAGAATTTAGAAATCGCAGAATGCAAGCGAAGCTTCTCTCTTCAACTGTTCAACTTATATAGACATCACCATCTCTCAGGGGTACATGGAACTTCCATAATGCTTGATGAAAATGAACACTGAGATTGGCAGGAGATTAACCACCTCAGTAAAATGGTGAGTTTAGATAAAAATGGTTCCACTTCAAACACACATTTTTTTAAAATGTAGAGCTTGAATTTTAACTACGAAACTGTTACTGAAGCCGTTACTTTATAATATGGATGGTGTTGAGAATTTAATTTTCCTTCTTCTTCTTCAACGCAGATTTTCCATTCCAATTAGTTGCCTTAGAACAAAGAATTGCTCCTTTGGCAATGGTTTGGTGAAGATATCAGTGCGTTGTTCCCTTGAAGGAACATACTCCAGCTTGACATCTCCTCGTAGCACATGATCCCTAATGAAGTGATGTTTGATATTGACATGCTTCATCCTACCATGTTGAACTAGATTTGTGGATAGATCAATTACACTCTTGTTATCACACATAACTTCGAGGCAATTTGACTTTATAACATAATCTTCCAATTACTACTTAATCCATAACAATTGTGCTACGCAACTTCCTGCTACCATGTACTCAGTTTCAGCTGTACTCAACACAATAGAAGTTTTCTTCATACAATACCACTAGAAAAGACACTCTCCAAGGAAATGACATCCGCCTATTGTACTTTTCCTATCGAGCTTGTCTCTACCATAATCAGCATCTATGAATCCCTTAGGAGTAAAATCTAAGCTGCTGAGACACCACAGACCTGCTTTAACTGAGCTTTGAAAGTATCTAAGAATTCTCTTAAAAGTGGCTAAATTATTTTCTCTGGGGTCAGCTTTATATCAAGCGCAGTAGCATACAGAATACTGAATGTTTAGCCTACTAGCGGTGAGATAAAGAAGAGAGCCTATGATTCCTCTATAGAATTTGCTATCCACAGGTTTTCTAGCTTCATCTTTACTCAGGATAGTATCAATGGCCATGGGAGTGGACATTGGCTTCGAATGTTCCATGTTAAACATCTTCAATCTGCTTAACATGAATACCAAGAAAGAAATTGAGCTCTCCCATCATATATATTTCAAATTCGCTATTCATGTGCTTGCTGAACTCCTTGCATAGCTTCTCATCAGTTGCTCAAAACATAATATCATCCACATAGATTTGGACGAGCAACACATCTTCTTTTCTTCGCTTGATACATTTGTATCTGCCTTCCCTCTTTCATAGCCTTTGCTAATCAAGAAATTGGTTAGCCTCTCATACTAAGCTCTAGGGCTTGATTCAATCCTTAGAGAGCCTTCTTTATTTTGAAGATAAGCTCAGGATTCTTAAGATATTCAAAGCTTGGAGGCTGGCAAACATAGACTTCTTCTTGAATGAATTTATTTAGGAATGCACTCTTGATATCCATTTGAAATAATTTGAAGTTTATATGAGATGAGAAAGCGCTAAGAATTTGAATAGCATTAAGATGGGCTACAGGAGCATAAATCTCATCATAATCGATGCCAACCTGCTGATTGTAGCCTTGAGCGATAGGCCTGGCTTTGTTCCTGAGAACAAAGCCATCTTCATCTATCTTGTTCTTGAACACCCATTTTATTTTGATGATAGATTTCCCTTTCAGCTTTGGAACTAGATCCCAAACATCATTGCGCTTAAATTAATCTAGCTCCTGTTGCATTGCGATCATCAATTAATCATTTCCATCTGCATCTTCAAACTTCTTAGGTTTAATCAATGAAACGAAGGGTGGATGACTCATCATCCCGCTGAGCTCACCTTGTGTCATCATTGGATTATAAACATCATCAACTATGTTGTCTAGCGGATGGTTGAGATGAAATCTAATCTCTCTTGGAAGACTCAGATCAACTGTTGGAGGATCATCAATGGGATGTTGAGGTGGAGGTTTACCTTCACCATCTATGAAGTTGATAGAAAGATCCTTATGTTCTTTGATTTCCTTAGCAGGGGAGTCTTATGCTAAGTTGGGTAGCATAGAGAGTGGCATGTTGAGTTAATTTGCTTACTGGGGTACTCCTTCATCATCCTCAGATGGACATCTATTTGCATTGTTAGTTTCATCGAAATCCACATGCATAGACTCCTCTAACAGGTTGGTTCTTTTGACATCTATTCTATATGCCCTATTGTTAGTTGAGTATCCCAAAAAGATACCTTCATCAAACTTATGATCAAACTTTCCTATTTGGTCTTTGGTGTTAAGAATACAACATCTACATCCAAAAGATTTGTGATGACCAATCTTAGGGTTGCACCCTTGCCAAGGTTCATCGAGTGTTTTCTCCAAATTGGGTGAATTAAAAACCGATTCAAAATATAACGCGCTATGTTAACAACTTCTCCCCAAAAGTACTTTGGTAGATTGTTATCACTCAGCATGGATCGAGCCATTTCAACTATTGTTCTATTCTTCCTTTCTACAACCCCATTTTGTTGAGGAGTACAAGGAGAAGAGAAGTTGTGGTCTATACCATGCACTGAATAGAAATCTTCGAAATTGAAGTTCTCAAATTCACATCCATTATCACTTCAGATTCTAATGATTTTAGTTCCTATTTCGTTCATTATCTGGTTACTAAGCTTAACAAAAGATTCATACATTTCGTCTTTGCTACTCAGCAAGACTACCCAAGTTAATCTCGTGAAGTCATCCACAACCACTAATAAAAATATCTTACCACCCATGCTCATTTGCTGAACTAGGTCGAAAAGATCCAAATGGAAGAGCTCTAATGGTCACTTAGTTACTACGTGATTAATTGACATAAAAGGTTTCTTAACTTGCTTACCTAGCTCATGTTCGCAAGGTTTTGACTCTACTGACTCTGAGGGTTTATATTTTATAAAGAAGCAAAAAACCTTGTCTCCCACTTTCCTACCGATAAGATAAAAGTTCAAAATACAAATAGTTGTTATCAATATCGCTTATCTAAATAGAAAAATGGTGACCACTAGAATTATACAATTACGATGTAGTTTTAAAAGATATCTATCCCACATGGAAGGAACCAGTTCTAAAGATCAACAAGAGGAACGGAACAAAAGAAAATAGTGTAATTTGTTTTGGAAGATTGGAATGATAGGTTGATACACAAATGTATGAAAGATAAGAGAAGATAAAAAGTATACAGATATTCCCTACGAACAAGTATAACAAAGAAAACATACAAAATCATCAAAGATTATTACGTACACTATATTAATTTAATAGATTCAGTTCTAAACACTAAGATATTCAATTATTCATCGCAGAGCATCACATGAAATGACTTTTCTAAAGCTAGTGCAAATGTATTAAGATGATTATATAAACCTAGATAACAATATTACTAAGCTTAGTACAGGTCGCTCTCACATAGCCATATTTAGCAAGTTACCATTCCAAAAATATTGGTTCACTAAACAGCGTTATAATCACAGATCCAGTGATTATACACAATCTCGCTAACCCCAAAACTACTCTTAAAGTTAACTAAAAAGCATATAACTTGATTAATATAAAAGACTCAACACAAAATACTCATTATTACACATAAACATATAATAAACTTCGAAATAAAAAGAATAAGTAGAAAGCAAAGCAAAGTTGTAAGGTATGTAAGTAAATGCTAAAGTTGATCAAATCATATCCACTCTTTAAGTTCCATGCATATTTTTGCACCTTTTTCACTCTTTTTGCATTTATTTCCAACTTAAATCATTTTACTTCCAAGATTTACCCAGTACCTGCATTTGCATAAAAAACAACTACATACTACTTGATATCTTTTATATGAAGTACGAAAATGACTTAAACTATTGCTTTTAATGTGTAAAATTATTATGATAATAAGTGTAATTATACAACTATCACACCCCCACACTTAACTTTTGCCTTATCCTCAAGGTAAATTCAACATAAATGTATAAATTAGCTATCCAAGTTCATACCTTATTTGGCAAAAGTCTATTGTAGTGAGTACCACATTCCCACATTAAATAAGATTCAAGTATAAGTCCGAAATTTCCCACAAATTAGTAATGTGCAATTCATATAGTCTAGTTGCATACCTTTACTCTTATTGGAGGTTCAACCGAATCGCATCTTCACATAAGCGCTACATGCATACTCGAATATTTCTTTCTCTTAAGTAAAGTATAAAGTATAAAGGACATAGAAAGCACACTTTGAATAATTTTCTCTCAAGGCATTTTTTTAGGTATCCTAGGATGCTAAAACACTCTTAGTGGTTGCATTTTATACTCCATACCACTCTCTCCTTTTTTTAGTGGTTGCATTTTATGCTTCATACCACTCTCTTTTTTTTGTTTTAAGCACATGTTTTTGAAGTACTTTATACTTTGCACCCATTTTTCATGCTATGTTATTTTTCTTTTTTCACTCATTGAATGATTGTAGTTTCTGCTCCGTACCATTCCTCACCTTTAGCATAACTCATTAGTTATCCACTCTTTCTTTTGATTCTTCACTTTTAATACCCTCATCCTTTATTAATCAATTTCAAAGTATTATGGCTATAGTTTCCCAACCCTTTAAACACACTCAATACTTATAGGACTTATTCGAGATTTGCATATAATACTCATAGTAAGAATACTACTAGATATTACTCCACTTAAACTTATCGGTAGCATTAAACTAAAGCCATACAACTTAAACTAATTCATGTTGCATTTAAATGTAAATCAAAACTTACTTAGAATGTTGCTTTCGAATGTTACTCACCAGTCATCCTTGCTAAATTGATAAATGTTGTGCTAATAATCTGAAATTCAACATGCACTCAAATTTTGCACTAACATCAAACTTGTAATACCTAACACTTACAATAACCTTGGACAATTGTTAGTATAGTAAAGGTATGGATAATGTATAAATAAAAATCAAGAAAAATTTTCAAATTCTTCAGTATTTTCCATTTTTTTTGGGATTTTATAATTGCCCCCCCATACTAAAGAATATAATGTCCTCATTATGGAAGACTTTATAAAATATTAACCTAGTCTAAAACACACAACTAAAAAGAAAATAAAATTAAATAAAAGAAAAAGAATTTGAACCCATTTTACTCATCAGAACTTGAATCTGGAGGTCTCGGTGAGATTTCCAAATTCTGCATTCTGATATACGTATTCAACTTGCGGTTCAATGAAATGTTGGATTTTGTTAGTTGATGAACATGTTGCTGTATTGTTCCTATGTCTAAGCATGCTTGGTCAACATCTTTCACGAACTTTTCTCTCCAAGTATCATTTGTACTTCCCGAGGCTTGTCTTGAATTACTACTTTCGAATTGAACTTCTTCAACATCCTCTTCGTCGGGTTGATTTTCTCAAGAAGCAGATTCTTGAGTCAATCTAAGCTTCCTTACCCTTACTGTATATGGTAGAAACGTAAACTTTCTCCCTTCTTTAACCAATCCTGCTCCCTTCATATACACTTCTCTCATAAAATTAAATTTCTCTCTTGGATTATACTACTACAGTAATCAATTCTTTGCCCCCAAAATTATTCTACAAATCATATTTGCACCTCCAACTCTAGCCTTTTTATGTGTAGTCAGACTAGTGTTGGACTCAAAAATATGCATCGGAAACTTTGGTCGAAATTGCGAAAATACGAACTTTAATATTTCCAAGTCTTTCATTCACACCTTAGTTGTTTCATATAGACAGAAAAGACTTTGAGAAATAAACTTGTGAAGGTATAGAAGGCTATTACTTTGGATGTTCTTGTTGGATGAGTTCTTGACATCGTATCGATCCAATCCCGTTAACTCAGTCCAAACATCCGTTAATTCATAATCTTTATCTTTCTCAATCTCATCAAAATTCTCTCCCAAACCAAAACATTGGATTAAATCCATCATAGTGAATTTATATTCTTCTCCTCCATTCCTGAATTTCTTTTTCAAGATGTTCCCATCTTTAGCAACAGTAACCACTAATTTGAGGACCCATTCCTCGATAAAAGGAAATCGCACATTCATGAACTTTCCCAATCCAAATAGAGAAAAATACTCCTCCACTTCCACGTGAATCCCAACATCAATAGCAAAACTAGGATCGTAGAAAAGCGCATCGTGAAAATCGATGTTCTTGATTCTCAAGTAACTTTCAACTTCTTCTTCACTATAGATTGGAAATGGATAGCCAAATTTGTTTTTTTTATTTACTACTTTACTCTTCCTTTTTTATGATGTTGGTTTCTTTGGTGCCATTATAAAGGAATTCAAGAATTTTGAAACACATATTTGAAAGATAGAAAACTTATTTTTATATAGGATTGAGATTATGAAAAAGAGTTTTTGTGAAAATAAACTAGGAAAAGAGGTTATTCATATAGAAATTAGGGTAAATATTGTACTTGTGACGGATATATTTTAAATATAACCTTTAAATCATAGCTGTTACAGCAATAACTGCTGCAAAAATCGCATGGGTCACGATCACGAAGGTTAGTCACGACCGTGACTCTCTCTTATATAGAAACAAAGAGTTCAGATCAAACTGATCATGAGCGTGATTCATGTCGCGGTCGCGATATGCCAAAATCCAAAACTTTTATTGTTTTCATTTATTTTAAAAACTATACTAAAACATAAAAACAAATAAAAATATACTATAAATTATATTATATATTTTGGGAAAATTATAAGAGATTTAACTATCAATGGAGTCTTTCAACCCCTTGACCTCATATTTATGGATGAAATCCAACTTAACAACCTCTTGGATGCAAGCATCAATCAAGTCAAGTTTCATGCATATATCTTCACCCATTGGATATTTGTTAGCTTTACCAATGTTAAATTCCACAGTATCATCACCTATCCTTAACTTAATTTTGCCTTCTATTAATGCTTTACCTGTATGCATAAAAGGTCATCCTAAGATTATAGGACACTTTTCATCATATGCAAAATCTAGCACAACAAAGTCTATTAGGAAAACAAATTTATCCACTTTAACTAGCACATTTTCTATTATGCCAATTGCAAGCCAATATTTATCCTTTTAACTTCATCATCCAGCTTCAACTCTTTGAAGATCGATAAAGGCATAAGGTTTATACTAGCCCCAAGATCACATAAACATTTTGGAAAAGAAATGTTTCCAAGTTTACACAGAATTGTGAAACTTCCTAGATCTTTAAGTTTAGTGAGCATTGTAGCAGTTATTATTTTACTACAATCTTCAGTTAAAGATACTTTTGATATCCCTTCTAAACTATGTTTTCGAGATAAAAGTTCTTTTATAAACAACTGTTGTAAGGAATTTGAGTAATGGCTTCAATAAATGAAAGTTTGATTTCCAGAAATTTAAGTTTGTTGATGAACTCGATGAATTGCTTATCCTTATTTTTCTTCTTCATTCTTTGTGGAAATGGTGGTTGAGGGTAATTAATCTTTCTTGATTTAGGTTGTTCATCCTCTCCTACTTTATCATCAAATTTACTCAGATATTCATATGGTACTTCGACAAAATCATTAGCAAGTATACCCAAAGGATTTGGCTCATCTAGTAATTTACCAGTACGAAGGGCTATAACATGCACATTTATTTAGGATTTCCTTCTGTGTTACTAGGTAAATGGCCTTTTCCCTTAGATGGAATAGCACTCGCTAATTGACCAACTTGTATTTCCAAATTATGAATGGAAGATGATTGATTTTTAAACATTTGATCCATCTTATTTTCTAACTTTCTGTAACATTCTTCATACTTTGATTGCTTATTACAAACTCCTTCGAGAAATTTTTCTATTTTACTTGTTAATTGCCCTATTCTATCAATACCTTGATAATTCTTTTGTTAATTATCACCATTTTTCCAATTAGAATTCCTATAGTTATTTCCATTATTTCATAAGAATTACCTTGACTTTGAACATAACTTAATTGCTCCCCTACATATGGGTTAAAGTTACACTCAAAAGTAGTGTGTCCAATTTGAGTATAATTTTCACATGTCAAAGGGTTACTCTTATTTATATGCATGTTATCTATCTTATTAGATAAAGCAAATATTTATGCTTGCATAACAGAAATAGAATCTAATTCATTGACCTTTTTAACTGAACTAGAAGATGTAGATGTAGCATGTGAATGAGTAAGATTAGTAATACTTACTTGTGGTCTTTCCACTGGCCACATACTATTGTTGCTTACCATATCCTCTAAAAGTTCAAAAGCTTCTTGACTAGTTTTCTTCATAAGAGATCCCGCAGCTATAGCATCAATTGTTCCTCTCGTTGCATGATTTATTCCATTGTAGAAAGTTTACAGTATAACATTCTAAGGTAAACCATGATGAGGACAAACTCGCTAAAGTTCCATATAACATTCCCAGGCTTCGTATAAGGATTCACTTTCTTTCTGGGTAAAGGAAGTGATTTCTTTAATGAGTCTTGCGGTTTTTGAATTAGTAGGATTAGTAATAATTACTTGTGTTCTCTCCATAGGCCACATACTATTGTTACTTGCCATATCTTCCAAAAGATCAAATGACTAGTTTTCTTCATAAGAGATCCCGCAGCCATAGGATCAATCGCTCCTCTTGTTACATGATTTATTCAATTGTAGAAAGTTTGGAGAATAACATTTTGAGGTAAACCTTGATGAGGACAAACTCGCTGATGTTCCTTACAACGTTCCCAGGCTTCATATAAGAATTCACTATCTTTCTGGGTACAGGAAGTGATTTCTTTAATGAGTCTTGTGGTTTTTGCTAAAGGGAAATATTTAGTTAGAAAAGCTTGGGCAAATTGGTTCCAAGGAGTGATTGAATTGGGGGGTAATGAGTTCAACCAAACTTTCGCTTTATCACGGGGTGTCAATGGAAATAAGCAAAGTTAACTACTTCATCAAGGACATTGGGCTTTTTGAAAGTATCAAAGACTTCTAAAAAGTTTGCAATGTGAGAATTCGTGTTTTCATTGGGTAGACCATAGTATTGCACATTGTTGCTAATCATTTGAAGTAGTGCTGGTTTTATTTCAAATTTCTTTGCTGCAATTGATGGTCTAGCAATTCCTTGATTGTTACCATTGATGGTCAGAATAACATAATCCATAAGCCTTGGTTATGGTGGAACTGGATATGGATTTGGATTTTAAACTTGCTCTTGATCGTCAGCCATCCTTCTTACTTGTCTCTTATTTTTCCGTTTCCTTGTCCTACCAAATCATTCTATTTCTTACTCGAAAGATGCTAAACTTTCTCCCAAACTACGGGTACTTGGCATGCACACGCTAGAAAGAAAATTTAATGAATAAGCAAGAAAAAATTTGTTAACAACAAGAAAATATAAATATAAAAATAAAAATAAGTAAAATTAAAAATAAATTCAAATAACATGTAAAATATAATTGCCCATTCTCTGGAAATTTAATCTCTAGAACGCACTTGCCTGCCTTGGCAACAGCGCAAAAAACATGTTCGCAAGGTTTTGACTCTACTGACTCTGAGGGTTTATATTTTATAAAGAAGCCAAAAACCCTGACTCCCACTTCCCTACCGATAAGATAAAAGTTTAAAATACAAATAGGTGTTGTCAATACCGCTTATCTAAATAGAAAAATGGTGACCACTGTAAGTATACAGTTACGATGTAGTTTTAAAAGATATCGATCCCAGAGGGAAGGAACCAGTTCTAAAGATCAACAAGAGGAACGTAACAAAAGAAAATAGTGTAATTTATTTTCGAAGATTGGAATGATGGGTGGATAGACAAATGTATGAAAAATAAGAGAAGATAAAAAGTATGTAGATATTCCTTACAAACAATTATAACAAAGAAAACATGTAAAATCATCAAAGATATTATGTACACTAAATTAATTTATCAGATTCGGTTACTCAGATATTCAATTATTCACCGCAGAGTAATAAATGAAATGACTTTTCTAAATCTAGTGCAAATGAATTAAGATGATTATATAAACCTGGATAACAATAATACTATGCTTAGTACGGGTCACTCTCACATAGCCATATTTAGCAAGTTACCATTCCAAAAATATTGGCTCACTAAACAGCATTATAATCACAGATCCAAAGACTATACACAATCTTGTTAACCTCGAAACTACTCTTAAAGTTAACTCAAAAGCATATAACTTAATTAATATAAAAGACTCAACACAAAATACTCATTATGACACATAAACATATCATAAACTTCGAAATAGAAAGTATAAGTAAAAAGTAAAGCAAAGTTGTAAGGTATGCAAGTGAAAGCTAAAGTTGATCAAACCGTATACACTCTTTGGTGGGAGTCGTCAGTTCCCACAATTCTTGCGTCTGCTTTGACTTCGGTCTTGGCTTGTACAGAACCTCCACTAGGATGCTATTCTTTGTGAATATTGAATAAATGAATATTGAAGAATGAAATCTTTTATTGATAAGTGATTTGCAATTACACTTATAGAACAATTGCTCGAATATATAGAGAAATCTAGTGATCGAAATAATGTTCGAATCACTTATACATTTTCTCGCTAACACTTATGAACGTAGCAAAATCTATATATTTTTACGCTCTATCTTATCACTTGTACCACACCACATAATCCACCATATTCTATCTTTCCCATTAAATTGTTGAGTTTGGAGCCCTATTTATAGAGTACGAAGGGTTGTATCTATCCAATTGAAGAGTTATGTCCATTGGCGAAAGATTGCATCACTTCATTGTGATTGGATGAAAAGCTTTATCCTTATCCATAATGGAAAGGCACCTTTTCATGATTGGTTGACTTCCAAAAGGTGTCTTTTCATTTGGTGGTTGATGGCGGTTGATCTTTCTTATCCTGTAGTTGAAAGACAAGAAGAGTTGACCAAAAAACCATCAAGGTCATGACCGCAAATAATTATCTCGATCGTGAATACTTGGTTGGTAACTTTTTATAGTGAAAGTTAACAAGCCACGATCGCTATATGCATGTCACGATCATGACATACCTTTTTGACATGATTCCTCTTTGCAATTTCTACCAATCTTTGACATCTTCGGTCCTTTGCCAATTCCTTAAGTTCCATGAATCTTTTTGCACCTTTTTCACTCTTTTTGCATAGATTTCCAACTTTAATCATTTTACTTCCAAGATTTACCTAGTACCTGCATTTGCATTAAAAACAACTACATACCACATTAAATCTCTTATATGAAGTATAAAAATGACTTAAACTATAGTGTTTTATGTGTAAAATTATCATGATAAGTAATTATACACTTATCAGCTTGCAAGCTAAGCGTAGTTTATCCTTTTCAAAACTGATGCTGGGTAACTCCCCAACTAATTGCATTTTGGCCAATTTAGATAGAATGTTCATATTTATACAACCCAACCTTCCGTACCAAAGCCTCGAATTATCCTCCTTAGATACAAGACACACATTAGTTGGAGCCAGGGGATAAATCAATCATATATACATTATCGATTCTAGGAGCTAAGAGAATCGTAGAATCAGTATTACGGTCAATTACTGAACATCCTG
>CATIWQ010154832.1:0-19162 GCA_949673415.1 Euphorbia schlechtendalii
ATAAGTGATCACTGGATCTGTGATTTAACGCCGTTTAGTAAGCCAACATTTTTGGAATGGTAACTTGCTAAATGTGGTTATGTGAGAGCGACCCGTACTAAACATAGCATTGATGTTATTCAGGTTTTTGTGAATTGATGCAAGTCATTTACCCTAGATAAGAAAAGTCATTTCATGTGTAACTTTATGTGCAGCATAATTGAATCTTAGACAGTGTAGAACCGTATTGTTGAAAGTCATATATGTGCATTGTCTTGTCTTTGAGTCTTTGCATTCTCATCTTTCCAAACTAGTTTTTAGGAAAGGCATCTATACACTACTCTTCTTATTTGCATATCTTTTCAACTTTCACCAAATCTATCTTCAAAATTATTTTAAAAAACCTTCGTTTTCTTTTCGATTCCTGAACTAGTCCTTCCCTGTGGGATCGATATCTTTTAAAACTACATCGTAACTGTATACTTGCAGTTATCATCATTTTTCTATTTGATAAGGGGTATTGACAACACCTATATTTCACGTGAACAAGTTTTTGGCGCCGTTGATATTTTGCCAAACTCTTTGCGTAAAAATTATTAAACTTATCAATAAAAAAGTGGCGAACAAGTTTTTGGCACCGTTACCGGGGAAGGCAAGTGCGTTTAGAGATCGAATTTCAAGATAACGGGCAATTATATTTAATATGTTTGTTTTTCTTAGTTTGTTTTTCTAGGTTATAAATCTAAAAAATGAAGAATTTGAAGAATTAAAGAAGATCACGACCGCGATATACATCTCGCGCTCGTAAATACCGGGTTTCAAAACCAAAATGTTTGTGGTTAAGGAAGTCACGATCACGATAGGCCATCGCGATCGCAACATGGATCCTAGATTTTCCTTCATAATAAACGGGTTTATTCTTTTCTTACTTCTCTTTTTCAATTTGTTTTTAAACTAATTAGTTGTGTGGTTTATTTTAATAAAATCTCTCACAACAAGGACAATGTGTTCTTTAGTGTGGGAGGATAAAAAAAATCGAATAAAATAAAAATTGAAGAGCTTTAAAGTTTTATTGATTTTCGTGTTATATATACGTTATCTATTCTTTTACTATACTTACAATTGTCCAAGGTTTTGTTGAGTCTTAGGTATTATAAGTTTGATGTTAGTGCACAACATTTAGCATTTGGCAAGGATGAGTGGTGAGTAGCATTCAGAGCAACATTCCAAGTAAGTTTCGTATATATTTCAACGCAACATGAATTAGTAAACCTTATATAGTTTTGGTCTAATGCTTCCGATAAGTTTAAGTGGAGTAATATCTAATGGTATTCTTACTATGAGTTTTATATGCAAATCTCGAATAGGTCCTATAAGTATTGACTATGTTTAAAGTGTTAGGAAACTATAGCCATAATACTTTGAAATTTATCAATAAAGGATGAGGGTATTAATGAAAAATCAAAAGAAAGAGAGGATAACCAATGAGTTATGCAAAAGGTGAGGAATGGTACGGAGTAGAAACTGCAACCATTCATTGAGTAAAAAGAAAAGAAAGCATAGCACGAAAAATGGGTGCAAAGTACAAAGTACTTAAAAAACATATGCTTAAAAGAAAAAATTGAGAGAGTGGTATGGAGCATAAAATGCAACCACTGAAAAAAAGGGGAGAGTGGTATGGATCATAAAATGCAACCACTGTGAGTGTTTTAAGCATCCTAGGTTACCTAAAAATGCCTTGAGAGAAATTAATCAAAGTGTGCTTTCTATGTCCTTTATACTTTATACTATGCTTAAGAGAGGTAATATTCGAGTATGCATATAATGCTTATATGAAGATGCGATTCGGTTGACTCTCCATTAAGAACAAAGATATGAAATTAAACTATATAAATTGTGGGAAATTTCAAACTTCTTGAAATCTTTTGCAATATGGAATGTGGTACTCACTGCAATAGTCTTTTGCCAAATGAGGTACGAATTTGTTTACCAATATATACACTTCTATTGAATTTACCTTGAGGACAAGGCAAAGTTAAGTGTGGGGGTATGATAAGTGTATAACTACACTTATTATCATAGTAATTTTATACACTAAACACTATAATTTAAGTCATTTTTATACTTCATATAAAAGATTTCACGTGGTATGTAGTTGTTTTTTATGCAAATGAAGATACTAGGTAAATCTTGGGAGTAAAATGATCTAAAGTGGAATTCTATGAAAAAATAGTGAAAAAGGTGCAAAAAGATGCGTGGAACTTAAAGATGTTGCTTAGGATCGAAGCTGTCAAAGATCAGTAAAGTTGCAAGGAGAATTCGGAAGAAAAATGCAATTCACGGTCGTGACAACTATTCGCGGTCGTGACCTGTTCTTCTTCAGAACAGAAATTTGCCAATGAAAGATTCACAGTCGTGACTTGTATATCGCAGCCACGATTTGGATGGTTTTCTGTTTTTATCTTCTTAACTACCAACCACCAGATAAGCATGATCAACCACCATCAACCACCATCAACTACCAACGAAAAGACACTTATCAGAAGTCAACCAATCATGAAAAGGTGCCTATCCATTGTGTATTAGATTGAAGCTTCTCAACCAATTACAATGAAGTGATGCAATCATTCACCAATGGACATGACTCTTCATTTGGATAGACGCAACCCTTCGAACTCTATAAATAGGGCTCCAAACTTCACAAATTTTGTGCAGTGGGTGTGGCAAGAAAACCAGGTTAGATATAGTGTGTGTATAGATAGAGAATTCGCTACGTTCATAAGTGTTAGCGAGAAAATGTTTAAGAGATTCGAATATTTTTTTCAATCACTAGATTTCTTTATATTCTCAAGCGATTGTTGTATAAGTGTACTTGCAAATCACTTATCAATAAAAGTTTTTGTTCTTCAACATTCATTTGTTCGATATTCGCAAAGAATAGCATCCTAGCAGAGGTTCTGTATGGGTTGAGACCGAATTCAAAGTAGACATAGGAATTGTGGAAATTGATAACTCCCATTAAAGAGTGGATACGATTTGATCAACTTTAGCTTTCACTTGCATACCTTACAACTTTTCTTTGCTTTCTACTTATACTTTCTATTTCGAAGTTTATGATATGTCTATGTGTCATAATGCATATTTTTTGTGTTAAGTCTTTTATATTAATCAAGTTATATGTGTTGGAGTTAATTTTAAGAGTAGTTTCAGGGTTAACATTATCGTGTATAATCACTGGATTTATGATATAACGCTGTTTAGTGAGCCAACATTTTTGGAATGGTAACTTGCTAAATGTAGCTATGTGAGAGCGATATGTACTAAGCATAGTATTGATGTTGTCCAAGTTTATATAATTGTCTTAATTCGTTTGCGCTAGGTTTAGAAAAGTCATTTCATGTGTTGCTTTGCGGCGAATAATTAAACATCTGAGTGTTTTGGACCGAGTCTGTTAGATTAATTTAGTGAATCGTAACATCTTTGTTGAACTTGCATGTTTTCTTTGCTATCCTTATTTCGTAGAGAAAATCTATATATTTAGATTCTCTAATCTTTCCTATCTATATTAACTCATTTTTCATTCTAACCCTCCTATCCAAAATTATCAATACATATTATTTTTTTAATCCTTTTTCCCTATTTGATCTTTAGAGCTAGTCCTTCCCTGTGGGATCGATATCTTTTAAAACTACATCACAACAATATACTTGCAGTTATCATCATTTTTCTATTTGATAATAGGTACTGACAACACCTGTACTTTACGCGAAGAAGTTTTTGGTATCATTAATATATAGCTAAACTCTTTGCGCAAAAGTTATTAAACTTATCCTTAGAAAAGTGGCGAACAAGTAACACGTATGTGTAGCTCTCACACCACATAGCTTCCACTATGTCTCGCACTTTTACGCTATGAAGTAGTCACGGACTTTGTCTCATCAATGCGCATATGCATAGTTAATGCTATACATATATGATACCAGCGAGATACGTAAATAAATTAAAAGCACTGATAAGTAACAAAGATGCCTTAATTTATTATTATTAATAATCCGAAACTGTTTGTACATTATAGCTAATAAAGATAAACAATCTAATTGCCTCTAAGGCATACACCATGTCTAACAGTCCCTACTAGATTAATAACATCATTTAACAAAAATTTATCTTTCTTTTTACTTTTGTTGTGTTTTTCATACTAATAATTTGTTTTATACTTCCTACAACATAGCTACCACGTTCTTACTAATTAAAAAAAGTTTTTGAATGTATCTAGTAGCTATATATGGTCGAAAGCTAGTAAATATATGAAATATGATAAAAATCTATTACAAACATAAATTTGTTATTTTGAACAAACTTTCAATGAAATATAAGATGCCGAGAAGGTTCCTACCATATTCATACCACGTAACTACCACATACTTACCAGATTCCATCTATTTAATTCTAAGACTTATGTTTGTACGTTTGTTTAGTGATCTTTTTTCTATTAGCTAATATAATATGTTTGAAGTAGATGAGAGGTGGTTGATTTATTTGGAAAAGCATTTTGCGTTGATTTGCAATGATAATAGTCATGGTTAGATTCCGGTGTATTTTACTTCCTACCATGTCCCTACTAGATTAATAACATCATTTAACAAAACTTTATCTTTCTTTTTATTTTTTGTTATGTTTTTTAGATTAATAATTTTTTTACTTCATACCACTTAGCGACCACGTTCTTACTAGTATAAAAAAAATGTTTTTGAATGTATCTAGTAGCTATATAGGGGTGAATGCTAGTAAATATATAAAATATGATAGAAATCTATTACAAACATAAATTTGTTGTTTTGAACAAACTTCCAATGAAATAAAAGATGCCTAGTAGGTTCCTAACATGTTCCTACCATGTAGCTACCACATTTCCAGTTAGCTAACACAATATGTTTGATGTAGTTGAGAGGGCGTTAATTTATCTAGAAAAGCATTTGTGTTGATTTGCGATGGCACTATTCATGGTCAGGTTTTTTATTAGATTTCGGCATTTTGTTACTACCTACCATGTCCCTACCAGATTAATAACATCATTTAATTGAACTTTGTCTTTCTTTTTACTTTTTGTTGTGTTTTTCATACTAATAATTTGTTTTTTACTTCCTACCACATTCTTACTAGGTAAAAAATGTTTTTGAATGTATCTAGTAGCTACATATGGTAGAATGCTAGTAAATATATGAAATGTGATAGAAATCTATTACAAACATAAATTTTTTATTTTGAACAAACTTTCAATGAAAAATAAGATGCCTAGTAGGTTTTTACCATGTTCCTACCACATTTTTTACCACAGTTGAAAAAAGTTATCGAAAAAGTATATCACAGTGGATGGTTTTTCGAAGAAAAAAATGAGACAAATAAGAAACTCTAAAGAGGCATGTTCAAAAAATGAACGGCTTAAAAGATAATGGTAAAATAAGATGAGAAAATTAAAAAAAACATGACATCATCAGTGACATCAACGGTTGGTAACGGATGAGAATATAATAGCTAGGATCATACACAAGGTGATTTTGAAACTTATTTGGTCAAAATAGTTATGAACCAAAACATGGGTTGATATATTTCCTAATTTTTTATACATTTATATAATTGAATCGTTGTGCATCATCCGTTTTAACTTCACGTCCCCCAATTTTTTTCAACTTTTTCCAATTTTACCCTTACATGCTTTCCCTACATAAACACATCCTTTTCCTTTTTTCTCTTCATTCTACCACTTTCAACACTTTCACTTTTACTTTTCAAACATTTTCACTGCAAAAAAATTTTCAGCGATAATAAATTTTTCCGACGACATGGACGGCGAAGGAAAGGAAAAGCATTGGAAAAGGTATTTTTCTTTTCCGGCCAACTTATATTTTTCTGTCGGCATTTGGAAAAAGGAAAAACTTCTTTTCTGGTATAAAAACTAGCCAGAAAAGATGACAGCTTGTTTCCGGCACTAGGAAGCGTTTACGACGCCAGAAACGAGCTTTTCCAATTAGTTTCCGGTGGAAACGAACCAATCTATTCGTTTCCGACTAAAACAAACCCAACCATGGGTGTTTTTGGCTGAAACGAACCAGGTTCCATTTCCGGCGAAGGTTGCTAGTCGGAATAAAATTCTGGCCAGACATCAGTTTGGCTAGAATTTAATTCCGACCAATCTTATGAATCACATTCCGGCCAAACTGATGGCTAGCCGAAATTTTTTTCCGGCCAGCCATATGTTTGGCCCAAATAACCGTATTTTGTTCAGTTTTTGTTTTACTTTTTTTAAAATACTTTTACTTATTTTAAAATTTTTATAACATATTATTTTTTTAATCTATAAAAATATATGGTTGGTAGAAAATAATATTTAGTCATAAATATCTAAATTAGAATGTTTAAAGTATGTTATAAATTAGGAATGTTTAAATTAGAATTTTTAAAGTATGTTACAAGTATGTCATAAATTAGGAATGTTATAAGTATGTTTAATGTGCTAGGAACGTTTAAATTAGAATTTTTAAAGTATGTTATAAAATATAATTAGTGTTATATTGTAAATAATTGAGTAATTAAAAATATCGTGTTTGTAATTATTAATAAATTAGAATATTTGAAGTATGTTATAGTTGTTCAGAATATTTGTTTACTGAATATGTATTTATTGAATACAGGATGCGATCGATTCAGACCCGCGACGTGTAGCTACTCGCGGTCTTAATGCGACTATGAGGAGACAGAGGCAGCGGGCAACGACAAAAGATGTTGTGGGTACTACCCCTACCATGTTAGCTTCAGGAGTAGGTTCGAGTTTTGCTACACCACATAGTCCCATTGGAGCAGATCCTTTTGTCTTTCAGGCTAGTGATTATGAGTTAGATGAAGATATGTCAGATGTATAGTTAGTGTATAGTTATGATGATGCGGCTGATGAGACACGAATGGTTAGGTGAAAATGTGATGGAAAATTTGGTACATAAAGTTCTTCGAGTAGTAGGGAGTATGTGAGAAAGTGGATAATTACCGAGCCTATACCTTGTGACCCATATGTTGCCAACACGATCCCGAGTTTTTGGGACATATCACTCTGAGATTTGGAAGGGTAACAAGAGGGAACATTTGAAGTTCATAACAAATCGTCATGGTTGAAACAACTAAGAGCTTGGTTTGACTTATTGAATGGGAGGGGAAAGCAAATTCTCGAGAGCACTATGGTGAGCCACTTTCCCTATATAATGTATGATCACATTAACGCATATTTGATTTTTGCATTTATTGATCGATGGCAGCTAGATACAAATTCTTTCCACTTGCCTTTCGGAGAGATGACTATTATGATGCATGATGTGCATTATATTTTAGTCATTCTATTGATGGATTGATAGTCGAGGAGGATGGCAGAACTGATGACATGAAGAATGTAGTGATGGAGATGCTTACAATTGGGGAAAATACGAAGAAGGAAATATGGTTCCACGGTGTCATTCCTGCTAAGATAGTAGCACAAAGATGTCGACCACCCCATGCTAAGATGGTAGGTTAGATGTGGTTGATGTTTTGTAGGACCTTGTTTGTAGATAAGAATAGTAACAAAATCTGACCATCCTGTGCTTTAGAGGTGAAAGATGAGTTGAGCCATATACGTGAATGTGCGTGGGGTGTAGCTACATTAGCATTATTGTATCGCAAGCTTGGAACGACTAGTCGAGGTGATTGTAGATAAATTAGTGGATGTTTGACTCTCTCTAAGCTTGGATATGAGTATTTTCTTTTTTCTCAACCTCATACACATTATCACATTGCGGAAGGACATGCTAGGGTGATGTTGTGGGCACCCCGTGTAGGGGGAAAGGGTGTCCATTTGGATGCTTTGCGTATACACATCGATCAGATGACAGAAGTAGAGGTATAAAAAAAATTTCATTTAGCTTTTAATATGTTTCAGATTGTTGATTTGACTATCATTATGATCGTTGATGTGAATGTGTAAATCATGCAGGTGAGGTGGCTTTCGTATGGTCCTAATCCCATTCAAGTTAATCCGCAGACCTTATACATGGGCTGGATATAATATCATGACATTATTAAGCCGTACATCCCTTGAAGGGTGCTGAGACAGTTAGGATATGTGTATATTACCCCAATGCCAATCTTGAGACAACAAAAAGCATGCAGACCTTGGGATAATGTTTTGTACAAGATTGAGCATCCATTATGCGCAGCGAAGGATACATGGCCTACATTTTAGATCATGGGTTATATGTCCATTGCACATTTTTAAGTTGCTGATCAAGACCCCAGTGCATCTACTCCTGACTATCTTAGGTGGTATGGGTAGCATTTACATCCTAATCTGATCAACATAGAGAGGGAAGAAGCTACACAGCCTCGATCTAACAATGATTATGTGAGTAATTTTATTCGTTTACAAGTTATGTAATTTTTTTTATTTAGATAATAATTGTTTTATGTTGTAAATGTTTTTGTAGCGGGTGAACCGATTTGCAGATGGGTAGAGGAACGCAATTATGGTAATGGGTGTAAATAGATATCCGGAGCATAACGAAATGATAACACAATTCGAAACATTAATGAAGGTATGGAATGAATCACAGTGATTCATTATGTATATCTTATTTTAGACATTATGTGAACCATTGTTATTGAATTTTTATTTTCTTTTTTCAAACTCTGATATTGAATTTTA
Source organism: Euphorbia schlechtendalii (assembly GCA_949673415.1). Taxonomy (NCBI): domain Eukaryota; kingdom Viridiplantae; phylum Streptophyta; class Magnoliopsida; order Malpighiales; family Euphorbiaceae; genus Euphorbia; species Euphorbia schlechtendalii. The sequence continues at coordinate 8,705 of CATIWQ010154832.1, forward strand.
ATTGTTCCCATTATGCATCATTATTGTTCCCAATGATTATATTTTTTTATTGTTGTTAATATTTGCAACATTATATATCTGTAACATTTTTACTCCCAACAGCTACATTTGTTTTTTTTTCTCAACTCATAGTGTTGTCAAATCGTCCCGATTATTTTTCTGTAGCATTATTGCTCCCAATAGATGTACATTTTGAAATTTGGTGCTGCATTTTCTTTTTTTTTCCCATGTCAGAGTCATATTTACTGAATTGTACTATCCTTTTCTCAACTCAGTGTGTTGTCAAATCATCCCGATTATTTTTCTGCAGCATTGTTATTCCCAACAGCTGTACATTTTGAAATTCGGTACTACATTTTCTTGTTTTTCCCATGTCAGAGTCATACTTACTAAATTTTACTGTTCTTTTCTCAACTCAGCGTATTGTTAAATTGTCCTGATTATTTTTTTGCAGCATTATTGCTCCCAATAGCTGTACTTTTTGAAATTCGGTACTACATTTTCTTGTTTTTTCCCATGTCAGAGTCATATTTACTAAATTTTACTGTTCTTTTCTCAACTCAGCGTATTGTCAAATCGTCCCGATTATTTTTCTGCAGCATTGTGTTCCCAACATCTATATATAATATCATATGTTTCTCTTTTCTCACACTACACCAATCTGCTTATTACATCAAATTCATTACTCCAAAATTCTCTTTCATTTTAACATTCTCTTTAATTCCCAAAACTTCCCGAAATTCTCTTCATCATATCATACTCTCTTCTTGTGGCGTATATTTGCCCATCAGACGTTAGTGATGACATTGACTAAAGTAGCCATTTCATCATAGATACAAAATTTAAAACACCAGAAGATGCAATTTAATATACAATTTTACTATTCTTTTCTCAACTCAACATGTTGTCAAATCATCTTGATTATTTTTCTACAACATTGTTGCTCCCAACAGTTGTACATTTTGAAATTTGGTACTGCAATTTCTTGTTTTTCCCATGTCAGAGTCATATTTACTGAGTTGTACTATTCATTTTTAAATTCAACGTGTTGTCAAATCGTCCCCATTATTTTTTGCATCATTACTATTCCAAACAGCTATAACTTTTACTGTTCCCAACAGCTATATTTTTAATTGTACCCAACTGCTATATTTTTTTGCGTTCCCAACATCTATATATAATGTCATATGTTTCTCTTCTCTCACACTACACCAATCTGCTTATTACATCATATTCATTACTCCCAAATTCTCTTTCATTCTAACATTCTCTTTAATTCACAAAATTTCCTGAAATTCTCTTCATCATATCATACTCTCTTCTTATGGCATATATTTCCCCATTAGACATTGGAGATGGCATTGATTACAGTAGCCATTTCATCATAGATACACAATTTAAAATACCAGAAGATGCAATTGAATGGGCAAGGAGTATTTCAAAGGGATTTGGATTCGAGCTTATTATATCATCTTGGAAGTTAGCCAAGAAAAGACTCATCAAATATAGTCATGGTCAAGGCAAAGATAGATACTTACCAGAAGCCCAACAAATATTCACAAAAATTGACAAATGCGGTTTCCCTTTTCAGATACAATTAGAGCAGAGTATGCAGACTTTGAGGTGGTCAATCATAGTGAAAGTTGGATACAATGGTATGCACAACCATGTGATGAATCATTATGATGATGCTCATCCAGAACATACCTTAATGAGCCAAGAATCTAAGCAAACTATTGCAGAAATGAGTCAAGCATAAGCATAGCCAAAAAATACCATGGCAGCTATCAAATCTAAATTTCCTCAGGAGACATTTAACATATGCCAAGTGTATAACCAGAAGATAAAGCTTCGGAAGCATTTCAAGGTCGAGATGTCATCGATTAGTTTTCAATTTAGCATAAGAAAGCAAGTACTTTCATTGGACAAATGCTGATCCAGAAATGAGAGTTCTCACTCATGTGTTCATGGCACATCCAACATCGATGAATTTGTTGCAGACATTTTCTTACTACGTTGGCATCGATTCAACCTACAAAATAAACAGATACAAGATGCCATGAATCTTGATAACAAAAACTTTCTCATTACGTGCGCCCTAATGAAAGATGAGAAAGCAAGTAGTTATGAATGGGCGCTCGATAAATTGCGGTAGATGTTTGGAGATGATATTCACCCTACTATAATTATTACAGATCGAGAGCTAGGTCTTTCCAACCTATAAAAGAATTGTTTCTAAACACTACACATCTTCTTTATGACTGGCATATACACAAAGATGTTGAAAAAAGGATACCAAGATAGTTGGTAATAGAGATATGACCCAAAGAATGGCTAATGGAAAATGAAGGACACTTTCTAAATCACAAACAAAGGAAGAATATGATGATAATCTTGTAATTCTTATAGATTCATGGCATGGGAGATGGTGTACCTTGATATCGTATCTAACGGATACGTGGTTGATTCATAATGAAAAGTTCATTCCTATATGGATGAATCAAGTTTTACACCTAGGGAATACGTTAAATTATAGGGTGTAGAGTGAACACGCATTGCTTAAGGATTGGCTACATACTTCAACTAGAGCCCTAGATACCGTATGGATAAAGGTGGATCACCAAATTCAATCACAAGAAATAAGGATAAAGTATGTACTTTTACTAATATTATACGATACTATTGTTATGATTTGATTTCAACATTTATTAATAGTTTACTTATTATGTTACTCTTCGTTCATTTTTTAGGGTTGAATTGAAAGATAGAGGATAAAATGATACGAAATCACATCAAGATTTCCTTTTTGGTTATTATCATTTTATGTTTCTCATCAAGCCCAAAAATTATTATTTGATGAATACCAATTGATGTTACAGTGGGGAGTCGATGTACGTGAAAACTGTCATTGCACTTTGCAGATAACTCATGGTCTACCATGTGCATGTGAGTTGTCTGATGCATTACAAGCAAGAGTAGAAATCTCTATTTTACGAATCCACCCTTTTTAGAAAATGCTTATGGTTAATGAAGCTGGGGTGCATCAATCAGAAGGTGATTTTTCAAGACATCCATCAAAGGTTCACCTTCATCTTGCAAATATCATCGACGGGGTCAACATGTACCATCCTATTGTTGTGGAGAAAATGGCAAGTGTATTTGTAGAACCCAAGTTAATATTACCTCCAATACTTAAACGTTTTAGAAATAGCAAACTGACTAGGATAGTGAAATTAATTGAGTACTAAGTATACTATTAATTAATGAAGCTGACTTGAGTTTGTTTAAGGAAAAACAACTCAATTTGCTAAGTAATTAATTAAGTTATGACTTAGAGTAGGAAAAGCTGAGTCTGTGCTGAGTACTACATAGTTTAGAAGAATATCAACTCAGCTATGCTGAGTTAGCTTTTATTGTTTAAAAGCTGTATTCACTGGCATTTTGAGAATTAACTAACACATGTGCTCCTAACATCTTCTATGAGAAACAAAATATTCTTTCTATGCCTTTCAAGTTAAAAAGCACTGAAATTAATAAAGATTTCCAATGGTCATGACAATTCAAAAGGTGTCAGTACAAAATTTCAAAGACTCCTCACTAAAGTCCAAGATAAAAAGAATCCTTTGACATGCCTTGTTTTGCTCTGTATCATCGCGCGTCTTTGTAAACATCAACAACATTAACCAATCTCAAGATTTCACGTTACACTTCGCACACCTCTCTCTCAAACCGTTTTGCTTGAAGATAAATGGGAATTTCTCAATGGGATTTTATCGCACCTCAACATTCAAATTTCTATCTCTAAACGTCCTGGAATTTATCTTCAACGGGAAGATTCGAAATATATGAAGAGAAGAGAAATTGAAGAACTGCAAGGATAAAAAGTTTACAACTGCTACTTCGCAAAGCTTCAAGTATAAATAGAAGATAGAAGCAGTCGTTCAAACTTGGTGAATCACCTTGAATTTCCTTAAGAGCTGAAACTCTGAAATTACTCACAGCTTTAAGAAATTCCAAATTCAAGCAATCAGCAAACAATCATTTCAAATAAGTTTGTAATAGAGAGAATCAAATAATTAGATTTAACATTGTAAGGATTCAACATTTTATAAGTTGAATTCAGTGCGCACTTTTATTTACAATCTGATTATCAGTTTGGGAAGGGTACCCAAACTGAGTCGAGTGGTAGTTAGAAAGAAAGGTACTTTCTGTAAAATCTGTGTCTACCCGCTTTAAAGTCTGGTTCGCCTAACCAATGAACGAACACTAGTGGATTAAAACTCGGAGAAGGAATTTGGGGACTAGAGGTAGGCTCAAGGCCGAATAAGGTAAAATAGGTGTTGAAGTTCCAAACTTAAGTTTTTGCTTTTATTGCATTTAGCTCATTCATCATTCTTTCTATCACTAAGTGTTTTTGATTGAAAAATCGATCCGAGCTAAGTAGAGTACTCAACAAGAGATTGAAGATAAAATGTGCCAGTGAAGTTGGGCTGTTTATAAATTTTTGGAACAACTCAATACGTATCTAAAAACTTAACTTGGTTAAACAAATTTTTAAATCATTAAAAGTAATCAAGATTTGCATTCACCCCCCTCTACAGTTGTTTACAAGTAGTTTAAGAACCAACAAGTGGTATCAAAGAGGTTGCTTAACTTATCGACTAACTGTCTTTGAGTCAAGATCAATAAATGGCTTACAACAACTACAGCTCTGGCTCCGGTTAGGCAGTTCTCTTAAAAGAGGGAATGTCTGTTACCAGGCCACCTCTTTTTTATGGTAATCATTACACATTCTAGAAAAATCACATGAAAACTTTATTTAATCACAAAGTATGCAGGCTTGGCTCATGATCAAGCTTGGCCCTAGAGTTCTCACTATTGTGAGGAATGGAGTGCATGTTCCAGCAGATCTAGAGGAGTACAATGATGCTGACCTGAGGCTTCTTAAGGAGAATACTGCAGCGATTAGCTACTTACACTATGCGTTAGATTTTACTGGGTACAATAAGGTCTCAATATGTAAGATAGCATATAAAATCTGGAAGAAACTGCAGATTACCTATGAGGGGACAAATAAGGTCAAGGATTTGAAGATCAATCTCATGCTGAGGGAGTATGAGATGTTCTCAATGGGTGCGAGTGAGGGTATTCAAAGCATGAATACCAAGTTCAATAACATCGTTAATGAACTGAAGAGATTAGGAAAGGAGTTCACTAAAAAGGAGCTTGTTAAGAACATTCTACGCACTCTTACCTTAGACTAGGACTCCAAAAAGAGTGCTATTGAGGAGGCTCATGATCTAAAGACCTATAGCTATGATGTGCTAATAGGCACCTTGCTAACTCATGAGATTTCACTGAGGAAGTATTTTGATGATTCTAAAAGGAGTTGAGGCAAGGAAAGAGAGGGCAAAGCCATTATCCTGAAAGTTTAATCATCTAATGAGTCCACCAGCTACGACTTTGATGAGCAAATGGCCCTTTTGACTAGGCCTTTCAAACGCTTCATAAAGAAGGACGGGAAGTTCAATAAGAAGAAGTTTCTGCTAAAACCAAGTCAACTCAGACTCGGTGTGGAGCTGAGGAATGACCCGAAAAGGAGCACAACAAAGACATCAAGTGCTTTGGTTATGGAGAGAAAGACCATATTCAATCCAGCAATCCTAAGGTGAAAAAGGACATATTCAAGAAGAGGTTCAACAAGAATAATGAGGCACTTGCTACCACATGGAGCTACTTAGAAGAATCCTCGTCGTTGGATGAGGAAGCAATTGATTTAGCCAACCTCTGTCTCATGGCCATTGAAAATCAAAGGGGTGAAGGCTCAACATCTACCTCCGGTAGAGATTAATCCACTTTTGACTCTGAAGTTAAGCGCAATAAGGGAAAAGCTCCTCAAGCTAAGGTAACTTCTAAAATTCCTTTATCTATGGAAGAATTCACCCAAGAACTTTTTGATGTTATGAAATTGACTAACAAGTCGATGAAGAACATCAAAGAGATAGTGAGGAGATGTGAAAATTTGGAAGACATTGTTGCTTCCTTATCTCTTGATATCCGCTTTCTTCAAGAAAAGGTTGAGTATCAAGATTGTTCAACCAGCAAGCTCACTAAGCAATTAGATGAGTTGATTGCTGAGGTAACAACTTTGAAGAAGAAGTAGGATCCTCCTCCAGCCAATAGTCAACCTCTGAGTAACCAAACTCACAATTTTAAGAGGAACAATTCCTCTAAAAAAGGAAAGTGAGCCAGCCTGATAAGTATATAATTACACTTATTATCATGACATTTTAAATCATAAAATGATATGGTTTTATTTCATTTTATGTTTCATATAAAAGATTTCACATGGTATGTAGTTGTTTTTTTACGCAAATGCAGAAACTAGGTGAATCTTGGGAGTAAAATGATCAAAGATGGAATTCTATGTAAAAAGAGTGAAAAAGGTGCAAAAAGATGCATGGAACACAAAGATTTGGCTGAGGATCGGAGTTATAAAAAATTAGCAAAGTTGGAAAGAAGAATTATGAAGAAAAGCATGGTTCACGATCGTGACACCCATTCGCGGGCGAGACTTATTACTCTTCATAAACAGAAAGTTACAAATCATTATTCATGATCGCGACATGTGATTTGTAGTCATGGCTTGTGACGGTTATTAATTATCTCTTTTCAACTACCAACCGCTAGATAATAACAATTAACCGCTATCAACTACCAAAAGACACCTTTTGGAAGTTAACCAATCATAATAAGGTGCCTTTCCATTGTGGATGAGGATGAATCTTTGCATCCAATTATATTAAAGTGATGCAACCCTTCGCTAATGGACAAGACTCTTCGTTTGGATAGACGCAACCCTTCGCTAATGGAAATGACTCTTCTTTTGGATAGACGCAACCCTTCATACTCTATAAATAGAGTTCAAATTCAACCAATTTGATGGAAATGAGAGGATAAAGTATGGGCAATGAATAGTAGTATATATGATACACATTAGAGAGTGAAAATAATATAGATTTCGCTACGTTCAAAGTCTTAGTGAGAAAAATGTATAAGTGATTCGATTCTTATTTTGATCACTATATTTCTACACAAATTTGGGTGTTTGTTGTATGAGTGTAATTGCAAAGAACTTATCAATAAAATTTTTCATTCTTTAACATTATTTTATTCTATATTCACAAAGAATAGCATCCTAGCAGAGGTTCTATACGAGTCGAGATCGAATTCAAAGTAGACGCAGGAATTGCGGGAATTGACGACTCCCATTAAAGAGTGGATACGGTTTGATCAACTTTAGCTTTCACTTGCATACCTTACAACTTTACTTTGTTTTCTGCTTATATTTTCTATTTTGAAATTTATGATATGTCTGTGTCATAGCGATTATTTCGTTTTGCGTCATTTATATTAATCAAGTTATATGCTTTTGAGTTAACTTCAAGAGTGATTTCAGGGTTAATAAGATTGTGTATAATTGTTGGATCTGTGATTATAACGCTGTTTAGTGAGCCAAAAATTTTGGAATGGTAACTTGCTAAATATGGCTATGTGAGAGCGACCCATACTAAGCATAGTATTATAGTTATCTAGGTTCTCATAAGTGTCATAATTCGTTTACCCTAGATTTAGAAAAGTCATCTCATGTGTTGCTCTACGGTGAATTATTGAATATTAGGGCGTCTAGAACCGTATTTGTTGAAGTTATTTAGTGTACGAAATATTCCTGATGATTTTTCATGTTTTTCTCTACTAAACTTGTTCTTAGGAAACATCTATATATTTTTTACATTTTCTCTAATCTGTTCATACATCTATCTATTCATTAGTCTATCATCCAAACTCTCCAATCAAATTATCTACTTTCATTTACTCCGTAACTCTAGTTGGTCTTTAGAACTGAATTCCTTCCCTGTGAGATCGATATCTTTTAAAACTACATCGAAACTGTATACTTGCAGTGGTCACCATTTTTCTGTTTTGATAAGCGGTATTGAAAACACCTGTTCTTATTTTGAAATTTTATCTTATTGGTAGAAAAGTGGGGAACAAGGATTTTGGCACAGTTATCGAATATAAGCCTATCGGAATGAGTATAGTCAAAATCTTACGATCACAGCCCAAAGCAAAAACAGCCTGTGGTTTTTACGAAAAAGCTGGACATGCCATAGTAATGTGTAGGCATAAAAATGGTTATTACAATGAGTACAAATGGAGTAATTTAAGCATTGATAATAAGGAAGGACCCAGCTTGAAAGCATGGGTACCTAAGAAAACGTAACTGTTTAGCAGGTGAGCTTTAGATCTGCTGATGACTCTAGAATGTGGTATGTGGATAGCGGATGCTCAAGACATATGACGGGAGATGAAAGCTAGTTTATCTCATTGGAACGTAAAAGAAATGGAAGTGTCTGTTTTGGAGATAACCAAAAAGGCAAGATTGTAGGCTGTGGCACTGTCAGTGTGTCTCCCTCAAATGAAGAGGTTTCTCTAATCAAAGGTCTGAAGTTCAACTTTCTTAGTGTAGCCCAGCTTTGTGACAAAGATAGAAAGGTTACATTCGACTCAGCAGGCTATTCAGTAATTGACTGTAAGACTAATTCTACTATTCTCTTTGCTCCTCAAATCAATAATGTATATATGATTGATTTATCCCCAGGCTCCACTAATGTGTGTCTAGTATCTAAGGAGGATAATTCTTGGCTTTGGCATAGAAGGTTGGGTCATACAATTAAGAAAATTCTGTCCAAACTAGCCAAAAAGCAATTAGTTATGGGTTTACCCAGTATCAACTTTGAAAAGGATAAATTATGCTAAGCTTGCTAACTAGGTAAGCAAGTTAAGAAATCTTTTAAGTCAATAAATCACATAGTAACTAAGCGACCGTTGGAGCTCCTTCACCTAGATCTTTTTGGCCTAGTTCAGCCTATGAGTATGGGTGGTAAGAGATTTTCATTGGTGGTTGTGGATGACTTCACAAGATTCACTTGGGAAGTCTTACTGAGTAGCAAAGACAAGACCTATGAATCTTTTATCAAGCTTAGTTGCCAGATAATGAACGAAATAGGAACTTAAATCAGTAGAATCCGATGATCATGGACGTAAATTCAAGAATTTTCATTTCGAAGAATTCTGTTCAGCACATAGAATTGACCACAACTTCTCTTCTCCCTATACGCCTCAATAAAATGGGTTTGTAGAAAGGAAGAATAGAACCATAGTTGAAATGGCTCGATCCATGCTGAGTGATAATAATCAACCAAAGTACTTTTAGGGAGAAGTTGTTAACATAGCTTGTTATATCTTGAATCGGGTTTTAATTTGCCCAATTCTAGAGAAAACACCCTATGAACTTTAGCGAGGGTGCAAGCCTAATATTGTTCATCTCAAATCATTTAGTTGTAGGTGCTTTATTCTTAACACTAGGGAGTAATTAGGTAAGTTTGATCCTAAGTCTGATGAAGGTATCTTTCTGGGATACTCAACTAATAGCAGGGCATATAGAATATATGTCAAAAGAACCAACCTATTAGAGGAGTCTATGCATGTAGATTTCAATGAAATTAACAATGCAGATAGACGTCCATCTGATGAAGATGAAGGACTACCCCAGCAAGCAGATCCACTCAGTATGCCACTCTCTATGCTACCCAACCTAGCACAAGAATCTGAAGTTGAGGAAGTCAAAGATGATGATGATCTTTCAATCAACTTCAACGATGGTGAAGGTCAACCTCAACCTCAGTAACCCATTGTCGATTCTCTAGCAGTTAATCCGAGTCTTCCAAGAGAGATTAGAGTTTATCGCAACCATCTGCTAGACAACATAGTTGATGATGTTCATAATCTAATGATGATGCGAGGTCAACTTAGCCAGATGATGAGCCATCCAGCCTTCATTTCATTGATCAAACCTAAAAAGTTTGAAGATGTAGAAGGAGATGATTATTGGATGATCGCAATGCAAGAAGAGCTAGATCAGTTCAAGTGCAATGATGTTTAGGATCTAGTTCCTAAGCATAAAGGAAAATCAATCAGCAGAACTAAATGGATTTTCAAGAACAAGCTAGATGAAGATGGCTCTATTGTCAGGGACAAAGCTAGGCTTGTTGGGCAAGGGTACAATCAGTAAGAAGGCATCGATTATGATGAGATTTATGCTCTAGTAGCCTGTCTTGAAGCAATTCAAATCCTGTGTGCTTTTGCATCCCATATGAACTTCAAATTATTTCAAATGGATGTTTAGAGTGCATTGCTGAATGGATTCATTCAAGAAAAAGTGTATGTCCGCCAGCCTCCCGACTTTGAAAATCAAAAGAATCATGAGCATGTCTTCAAATTGAAGAAAGCTCTCTATGGATTGAAGTAGGCTCCTAGAGCTTTGTATGAAAGGCTGACCAATTTCTTGATCAGCAAAGGCTATTAAAGAGGAAAATCAGATACGACTCTATTTAT
>CATIWQ010154835.1:0-13395 GCA_949673415.1 Euphorbia schlechtendalii
AACCGATCCAAATATGGAGCTCTTTTTCCTCCAATGCCATCAAACAATTGGATCGGTTCTCAAACCGATCCAAATGGCTTTGGGTATTTGGATCGGTGGCTGTTGGATCGGTAAGAAACCGATCCAAATAGTGAAAAATGATCGATCCAAAAGGGCATTTCTGTACTAGTGGCGTCATACAAGTTTAGACCTTCAAGGTCTTGCTTATAGCTCAGTGGAATTTCCAAGAACGATGTGGGATGTTCATCCTAACACACCCCCTTATCGTGATCGTGCTGATAACGTGTTATAAATAGCTTGAACGATATTATTTGCTTTGGTGCCATTTACGGCCAACCTCACGGCTTTAAAACACATCATACAAGTCCTGCATATAGCTCAACGAATCTTTCGAGAATGATGTGAGATATTCATCCTAACATTGATGACACATTTTTTTATGATTTTTCCACTTCAATTTATTTTATTTCTTTAAAATGGTCACAAGAAATCTGGAAGTAATTACATTTAATAGATTTTAACGTTCATGTCAAGCAAACTATGCTAGTATAATCTTAATTCTTCTTTAATTTCCATGCACCCAGACAAAAAATAAATAAAGACGAAAAAAGAGACCGATGAAATTTAACTGTTATTTATTCATAAATATATGTATATAGGATACAACATTCTTCACGAAGTTACACGAATTATTCTTCACAAAGTGACATTGTCAATATTACAAGTGAGATTGGCAATATCTTATTGACTTAATTATATATGTTTGTTTTAATATCACAGACACTCCATTTGAAAGTTGAACTGACATTATCCTTCAAATCTCAATTCTGAAAAAAAAGAAATAATAACATAAAAGATTAGTAAAAAAGAAATAAACTAATTATTGACAATATTTTAATAAAAATTCAGAGATAAAAGAGTTAACTAAAAACAGACCTTGTTTCTTCCACACTTGATGTCATCATCACTGTCACTCTCACTGCTGCTGCTGTGGTCGCTATGGCCAGAAAGGCCATCTTTGACCTTCTGAAGAAGACCTCTCTTCTTGTTATGAACTCCGGTCCTAGTTTTTCCATTTCCATGGCACTCTGTGTGTGTTCCGTTGGCGTGGCTCTGGCTAGAAGCATGGGTCTGGTCTTTCTTGAACACAGAGCTAACCACTTGACTCACCTTCTGGCCAAGTGATTGGTGTTGTTGGCATGCTGTTTGCTCTGCTGGTTTGCAGCATTGGACTGAGGCCATTTCTGATTTATTATTTGAGATTGTAATTATTTAGTTGGTTTTAAATTTATGCATGCTACTGGCAATGTTTGTCTCTTATTTATAGGGCTCGGAGAAGGTGGAGATTTGATGCTTTGAATCTCCTTTTTCTTTTAATAACACTGATCAAGGAATCTGCTTTTATTTTTTAATGAAAAAATTAGAGGATATGTGAGAAAATAAAATAAATTATAAGGGTGGTTACATGACATTCTGGACTAATGGAAACTGAATCGAGATGAAAGCATTATAAACATTGTTGTTAAATTCGGTCTGGTTCGTGAACCGTTGAAGGTAGAGTAGGGGGTCAATGGTCAGCCGATTAACCAGCATTGAGTGGATTTAACAAGGTCTTACGATACTGGTTATAAAATATGTTCACATATATAAATATGACATGATTAATCTATTTTAAGAGGAATCAGATTGTTTCAGTTATAAGTTTCTTATATTCACATGACTTTATTTTATAAGTAATTATAAGAAATTGTTATTGTCACTTGTAATTAAAATAGATAAAGCTTCCCTCAAGAATAGACAAAGCTTTTTTAACTAATCTTGAATCTTTGATGCTCAGTTAATCGTATTTGATAAAAATTTGATTTTAACAAATTGAAACATTAAGAATTTAATTAAGAAACGAAAGAATCAAGAAGCCTCGATAGCCAAATTTTTCTTTTATTTTGATTCTTTTTTAAAAAATTATTGGCTAGAAAAGGATCTTTTTTAAGTCAGAAAATTTAAAGCTCTATCAAATCTAAATAGAATAAATTCTAGTTTGCAATGACAATAGTTGGCAAATAGTGGACGTGAAATTGGAATAAGCATTTTGGACAAATTAAGCATAGTCTACACCTGTCACTCTGTTAGGTACAAATTAGGACAGCTAGATTTGCAATTTAATTTCTACTTCTTAAAAACACCAAACAACTTCTATTTACATTGGGAGGCAAGTATGGATAAATACGACTTGCCTTACCTAAAAATTGTTGTAAGAGTTTGATTATACTTTGAATGTGGAATGGGTACTGTGCAGTGGTTCCTTGCTCTTAGGTCTGTTTGTCTCGTTAGGCCTCAACATATTATTACGAGTAAACTTCGAAAACATATAATGTGATTTCACTTTTTATAAAAAAAATGGATTGGAGATTTTTTTTTTCAAATAGAGACTTGAATTTTCAAATGTACTATCAAAAAAAAGATTTTTTTAACACCGTAAAAAACGTTGACGTGTTAAAGGGACAATTTTGAAAATATATTATTTTCTTTCTTTCTTCCTTCTTTCCACTTGTTCTAAATCTAAATTCTCATCATTCAAAGTTCTTAATTTAATGCCACCCATAAATCATTGAACTCCAACACTAATCTTGACCGGATCTACATTTTCGATCAATTCTAAGAATCTCACCTCCATTTTCGTTAATCATACTAACTAAAACCGAATCAAATCATCAATTAGGAAAAAGAAGAAGACAAAGAGCTGCAATCGTACTCTCTAATGGAAATTCATTAGACAATACAATCACGAAACCCTAATTTATAGATGAGAAAAAAAAAGAGGCGAATACTAAAAAATACTAATCATGATTTTCTTGAATGCTAGGAAAATCAAGTAATTGAAAAATCAAGTGCATTAACCTATCTAAGACAGCAAAATTAAACATCAAAAAAACCAAAAGAAACTAATAATGGAATTGCAAGGTCGTTTCCTCCTCTTCCTCTTCTCAATTTTCACTTTTCCACATTTTTCGGACAGCCAACACATGCCGTTTTCTTCATCCGCAGAAGCTGCAACTCAACACCGTATCTAGATTATTGCTACATGTTTGGAGAAAAGGGAAAATCATGTAATCAAGATGGAAAGTAGGATCTACAAGTTTATAGATCCAACAATGCATTGTTCCTAGATCTATTGGGATTGGCGGTCCACGTGACAATGGTTCCTGATCTTACCGTCAGCGCCTCAGTCTTGCGGTGGGCTGGGCGAAAACAACATCTAAGGTTAGTACGATAGACGTGGTGAAGACATTACAAGAAATCGAGTTTTTTGTGACAATCAATATTGTCACAGAAAAGCAAAATGTTGTCACCTATAACATTATGTGTCAACAAATAGTTGTCACAGAGTCGTCACTAATATTAGAGTTACTGATAATATTATCGTCACAAATAATAGGTTCCATTTTTGCATCAAAAAGTTGTCATAAATATTTATATATTCCGTGACAACAATTTTTTGTGATAACTTTTTGTTGTTATTGATAAGATAGCAAAGTCATCACAAAAAGTGCTACTTGTCATATATAATACATCAAAATGAATTACTACTACATGACAACTTTAAAAAGTCGTCACAAATATTTAATTTTTTTGTGACAATAATTTATTGTGACAACTTTTGTTGTAATTAAAAAGGAAACATAGTTGTCACTTATAATAAGTAAAAATGAACGAAATTACATGACGACTCTAAAAGTTGTCACAAAAATAACTATTTGTGATCATAATTCTTGTCGTAAAAAAGTTTAAACGTTGTCACACATGTATTTATATGACAAGAATTGTTGTCACAAAAATATCGTCACTAATAACTGAGTTACTGTAATATTTCCAAATCTTTTGTTACAAAATTACAATTTTTTGTGACAATAATCTGTCACATAGACTTTAATTGTCACAAATTGTTCAAGTTGTCACGTATTACACAACAAATTTTACTAAAACTGATGACAACTTTTATTAAATGATATGAAAAATACTATTTTTTTCGTTACAACATTTACTTTAATTACAGCATTTTCTTGTCACCACCTATCTATAGTTACAACTTCACTTGTAACATTAAATTTTTGCAATAAGTCATTGTTAGGTAATTTGGATTGAATGAAGCTCAAATCTATAGATTTATAATTCAAAATAAATTGCAATGTCATCAATTTTGGTCTAATGCAATCCTACATCGATATGCATGTGAATTAATTGAATCAATCTGAAATGTAATGGATGCACCTAAAATCTTAGGGAGTGTATTAGTAGTAGTTCATTTTGATGTATTATATGTGACAAATTCATAAATTATAAACTCACACAAATCAGCGAGTAGGTTTGTCCAATGAAATTGTGCAAGGTGGTCAAAAAGTTCGACGATGATGAATAGGTAGGGAAAGCAATGAATTGGGAGGGATTTTAGGAATGTTTATATTTAATATTAATTTTACTTTTTTTCAATTTTTTTTACAATGAGGCGCCTTGGCAGTTAATAATTGCCACAACATATGCCACCTAGGATAAAAGGAGTAATATTATGCATTTTAGACAAGTTCAATGGGCAATAGTGTGCGTGCGAAAGTAACAGATTTTTTTAAACATGCTTTTATGTTGTCACCAAAATAGTTTTTGTGACAACAAAGCTTTTGAATTTACATATTAGATATTTTTTGTAACAACCATTAGTTGTAATTAACATATTCTTTTATTTCAAATTGAAAGTATCGTCACAAAAACAATAATTTTTAGTAACAAGCTGTTATATTGTCACAAAAATAGTTTTTGTGATGGTAGAATATTTATTGTCACATTTTGATATTAATTGTGACAAAAATTAGTCGTAACTAACATTTTTTTGTTGCAAATTATGATTTTTGTCACAAAATAATATATTTTTTTGTAACAATCTTTTTATGTTGTCACCAAAATAGCTTTTGTGATAGAAGAATATTTATTGTCACATTTTCCAAATTATATGTTACAACTTATGTTGTCACATAAAATTATTGGTTACAATTATAAATTATTGTTACAAAACATGAATTATATGTGACAATTGTAAAGCAAAACTTTCACAAAATAAATTTTAGTGACAATACAATTTTTATTGTAACAAATAATAGCTTTTTGTGACAACAATTTTGGTGACAGATTAATTGTTATCACAAATAGCTCTGTTATGAAAATTTCAACTATTAAATCTAAAAGTGATATAACCGAAGTTTATTTAAAACCATGCTCTCAATATAACTTTCGTCATATGTATCACTTTAAACCCTTTTGTACCGTTTTAGGCCCATCAATATACATGTCGGAATCGGTGTTAAAGGTCCAAAATCTGTGTCAAAACGTTCAATCCTTAATATGAATTCCATATACCATGTCAAGCTTAAACTTATTGGTAACATATCAACATAAATAACAATTATTATTATCCTCACATAAATCATAAAAGGGTATAAAAGCAATCACAACTCAAATCAATAGCTGAATGTCTTACAGAAGAACCAATTATTGAATTGGTGGTTGGCAATATTGCACAAGATTTTATTTTTTTTTTTTAAAAATGACTCATAAAAGCTGGTTTGGCAGCTTGTGTTTTGTCTCTGCAAAGTCTTCCACACCCACACACTCTTACCTATTATATCTACCTAAATAACCAAACCAAAGCAAAATCATATCCCAATTTCTATGTTTTTTCCCACATGAATACAAACTACAACTGGTACATTATCATCATCATTTCCGCCCTCCCTGCCACTCATTCACTCTTACATTTTACACCCTCATTCCGCCTTAGTAAAACAACAGAGAATACAATAAAAGTATTGATTATACAAAATTTATTATAAAAAGTTAACATCTTGAATATTAGGTTTTTACGCCTCTAACGGTCTGTTTGGTATAAGTGTTTTAGTTACTTTTAGTTATTGTTGATATTTGTTAGTTACTTATGATAATATTTTGTCTGTAAAAATCACAACACACTATTGTAGTCAAACACTTCGAAATACATTGCAGTAGTTCAATGAGTTTTCAAACAGGTCTTTAAAAATTTGGTTACTATTATTTTAGTTATTGCAGAGGCAAAAAATATACACTTATCAAAAACCGTAACGACCGACAATAATAGTTAAACAAAAACAGACCCAATGAATTTACGTACACCCTTTTCATCTACATCTCAAGAGATATAAAATTGGTTTAAACTTTATGTTTTACCTTTGCTAAAACCTAAAAACTTAAACTCTAAAACAAATATTTAATTTGGGTCTCTTTCATCAATGGTCCTCTGCGGTTCCCTTACGCTCACATTTTCTCTATAAATAAACTGCTCTCTCTTCCTCTCAACTCACCACTCTTCAAATTTTCATTGAAAGGTTCAAGCTTTCATAAGCTTCAGCTATGGCTTCCAAATCTCTAGCTTCCATTTTTGTTCTCTCACTCATCTTCTTCTCCACTTTCACTTCCACTTACGCCAGATGTTGCACGCCTAAACCGGAATCTTGCCCTCTTGATGCATTGAAACTTGGAGTTTGTGCTGACCTTCTTGGACTTGTTAAGGTTTCCCTCGGAGCTCCATCTCCCGGAAGCAATTGTTGTGCTGTTCTTGAAGGATTGGTTGATTTAGAAGCTGCATTGTGTCTTTGCACTGCCATTAAAGCTAATGTTCTTGGGATTAATTTGGATGTCCCGGTTACTCTTGGGTTGCTTGTTAGTGCTTGTCAAAAGACTCTTCCTTCCGGGTTTAAGTGCCCATCGTAAGTAAATCGGGTCGGAGATTATTCTCGCTGGGGTGATGTTTGATGTTGTTGTAAGGCTTTCAACTTTGTGTTGGAAATTGTTGTTAGGGTTTGTTAATTGTTTAAATGTGAGTTTTTTTTTTCGTTTTGGGTTTGTTTTAATGATATCAGAGCGAGTTTGGAGTTGTTGTTCGCATGTTTTTCTAGGAAAAGATTGTTTCAGGACGGCGGAAAACAGTACCAAACCGTTCAATTAAGATGTTTGGTGTTATCATTTTGGGTTTAGTTAATCATTGATGTTTGATTTCTTTAAATAACTTGATTAGGCAAAAGTATATATGTTTTGCCTCGTTTAAGTACTCTTGGCTAGTATGTATTTTATTATTTTTAATGTAATTTAATTTAATTTTTTATGTCTACAATATTTGCTAATCTATTTTTCTAGTTGTAATGTTTCACATTTCACATATTCGAATCAGGGTTCCCACTTCCCAGTATATAATATTTGTTAATATGAAATTTTTTTGGATTGTTCATATTTTTCTTTTAATAAGCTCTAATTATTTGCTGAGATCTGTCAAATAACAAATTAAACAAAATATAATTATCTTTATAACAAAATAAAAGAAGTCAAGTATCAGCCAAGAGAGAGATGTTATAAACATTTAGGCCCTGTTTAGTTGTGGAAAAATAGAGCAATTTTCTAGAAAATTTTTCTAGGAAAATTGAAAAATAGAAACTGTTGTTTAGCTGTAACATTTTTCAGTTTACAAAACTGGAAAACAATTTTCTGATTTTTCCATTTTATGCCTTGCAATAGAAAACATCTTTTTTATGTTTTCTAAAATTTTCCAAACAGAATAAACACAATATTATTTAACCAGTACAAAACTTTATAATTTAATTTATTTTATACTAATATACATAGTTGTATAATTACTTGTTAATAACTAACAAATGCATTTTTTATTGATATATTTTTAATCTTTTAATTGAAAGAGTGGTTAAAAGAAGGAATTGGACTAGATTGCCAAACTTTATTGGCACCCCTTAAATACTTGTATAATTATATTTTATTAATTTTGTTATTTTTGCTACTTACTTCATAAATTTTATTGCATATTTTTTACTTAATAAATCTAATTTATATATTTTTAATTAATCGCTTATGATTTTGAACTAATAAAGTCTAAATTTATCACTATTTAATAAAATTAAAAAATAAAAATTATATATAACATGCTTTCTATTTTTTAAAATTTAAATAAAAGATAACTAAAAATGAAATCACTATGCTTTGGTTGAGTAGGTATCACTATTGAAGAATTTAAGAAGTATGAGATTTTGGGTTTGAATACCACAAATAACAAAATTGACAAAAATGCCACCTTATTTCTAATAAAAATGAAAATAAAACAAATATTTAAAATTTAATTTCATACTCTAAAATTGTCAATTTTAAGTATATATCAAGCTATACATCAATTAACTCAAATTTTTTATTGAACTAAAAGATTTTTAACATTAGTTTATAATTTATATTTGTTATTTCTAATTAAATTTGTAATAATTTTCATGTCGTTTGTGATATTTTTAACGATAAAATTCAAATATATCAATGATTTTTTTAAAAAAAATAAAAAACAGAAATTAGAAAACTAAATAAACATGAGCGTGTTTTCTGTTTTTCAATTTTCAATTTGAAAAAATGAAAAATTGAAAAAATTAAAAATAGAAAATGAAAATAGTTTTCTGAAACTAAACATGCCCTCAACAACTGTATTTTACCAAGTCATCTGTAGATGGATTAAGAGTAAAATTCAAAAAGTTTCCCGAGAACTCATATTTGAGTTCTATAATATTAAATCAATATAAGAAAATCAATCATACTCTAAAAATTGACTGAAATAAAAGTATAATAGTTAAAAAGTTATTGTAAGTAAAAATAAAGTTTCGTTTCCATGTTTTTCTAATAAAGTAACTTTTGATCCATTATAACTTATAAGTAGAAAATTTTTTATCTTATCTCTCTAGATTAATTTTCTTTTATTTATTTTCTCTTTAAACTACAAACACCAAAAAATTAGAATATATTTTTTTTTGTAAACAAAGGGAGCCTCTATTGTATTTTAGATATGCTTTCAATCTTGATTAATTTGTTATGTGGACATAACCAAGTTTAGGGATTTTTATATCCGAAACGAAGATAGTTGTTGTTTGTTTGTTGGTATGTATACATGTGACTATTTATTGAACAGTCTCTATCATTATGATAACAAAAATAACCATTCATCATTTGTACTATTTCGGTATTTCGAGATTAATATACAATCGAGACTGCATTACTTTTGTAGTAAAAGTTATATACTAGTTGATCAAATTGTAATTGAAGAACAATTAATTTTACATAATTTGTGTTCTCAAATAACAATTTCATAGATTGGCTAATCTTGGCAACATACACGAACTTGATAGCTTAACTTACAAGGTGTAGTTCAGTTTACGTTGAAAATTAAATAAGTGGGATAATTATTTGATTCTAAATATATTTGTAAGGAAATGTGAAAGGCTTTAATTATGTCTAAACTTCCAATTATCCAATGAAAATACCTGCACTGTAACTAAAACAACTTCGATAACTTAGTTAAAAAATACGTGGGCTAAATGCATCAATAGTTACCCGAACTTACCCCAAAAACGTATTATCCCTTGAACTTTCATAGCAACCTCATAACTCCTTCAACTTTCAAAAAATGTACCACTTTACTTTCTAAACGCCATGTATCTACTTCTGATTGGAGAGAGACAGACAGAAAAATGACATATTTAAAAAATCAAACCAATCAGAAATTAGTATGTGTCGCTCATGGCTAAGTGGTGCACTTTTTAAAAATTTAGGAAAATACACGAACGTTTTAAGAGTTTATGGGGACAAATTATTTTTTTGAGACAAATTCGAGTACATTAATAATGTAACCATAATTATTTGAGTTTAACTTCCATTTTTTTTGTAGAACCAGAGAAAGATGGGATAAAAGTTTCATATGCATAAATCAACATTATTTATGCGTCAAATCTCTTATTAGTTGAAATAAGGTGTCAAAATATCTTATAGACACTCTTTAATTTATAAACAGTTTCTAAACATTTTTATAACATGTATTTTAATTTATTAGCAGCTTATATGTTAGCTTGTGCAATAGACAATTCAAGACGTTCAAAGCGTAGCAAAAACTTAATTCCCAGAAATGTTGCTAAAAATCCAGAAAGTTTTGATAAAGCAAAGCCATATTAACAATAATTTAATTTATACACAAATATCTATATATTTTCAATATATTATTTTTAGTCATTTAAAAATTATTTTACCAAATACAAAGACACATAGTCCATCACATAGAAATTTTATTAAATATCAATATCATTTTTGTATGTTAATTGTTTATAATTGATTAGGCTTTAAGAAGAAGGCCGAGGCCCAAATCAATGCGTTGTTCGCCGTGAAGCTCAAAGTTCTCTGAAGTAGACAATTCTCCGGCGCCGGTTGAGTGATAATACGACGCCGTTGCTATTGCTTTCTCTCCTGTTATTCCCCTTCCACTTGCCTTTTTGCTCCGATCCGATCGTCTAACCCTAACTTTAACTCTCTGTGTTCTTTTCACCTTTCGAGATTGTGTGTTAACTAATAACTAACCATTCCTTTATAAAGTTGGAAAATAGTACCCTTTTATTCTTGCTTAAATAGAGTTGCTTAGTAATTCTGATCCATGTCCGTTACTGAACTTTGAGCATTTTTTATAATATGCCAAACCCATCAGGTTTTTTTAGTAGTTTTACCCGATGCATCAACAAATACCCGAACTTCTTCCAAAATACCTGTTGCCCCTCTAAGTTTTCACAATGATTCCGTAGCTCTCTTAACTTTTAAAAAGTGTACAACAACTTTGCTTTCTAGGCATCGTGTGTCAAATTTTAATTGGAGAGAGAAAATTTGAAAAATGACATATTTGTAAAGTCAAACCAATCAGAAGCTGGCACGTGGTTTGCAGCAGTATTCAAATGTAATGAGTTATTTTCTACCGTTGAAGACAACAACATCTTAAGGATGATGAATGTGCTCTTGCTTTTATTATATGGTTAGTTGCTGCTCTGCAGCTTAAAAAAATCATTTCCAAACAAAAAATCATCCTCCTGCTCCACCAAAGCGTATAAAAAGCAGACCAATTTTAGAAGAGGTATTCGAATTTACTTATGAACATTTTGGTTTATATTCATAAAATACAAAACTTACTTGTATTCTTGAAAGACATGGACTTGTTTCAGATTAGGTTCTCTTTGGAGGAATATTGATATATTAAGCAGCATTGTAGTTGTATTTTTTCTTCCTGGTGTGAGGTCATGTTCGTGTTATTGCCTTGCATTGTTTATTTCCGAAGTAAGAGACAGTTTGGGATTGTTTTCTTTGACAGTTTGATAGAAAACTCTGGAAAGAATAGCAAACCGATCCTAACTAATTAGTATTAAGATTCAAAATCTTTTGCTCAATGCCACAATATGTTAATCTGTTAAAAATTTGCAAATAAAATTTTTCAAGACAGCAGTTGTGACAGCAATCAGGCCCTAAATATGGTTGAAATAAGTCGAAGGATAAAGAGGTTGGGAAAAAGCCTTTGATATCCATCACTTTCTTGTGATTTTTGCTCGTAATATTTTCGTCTATTGCTATAAGAATGCCAGTTCTATCAAGGATTTGAAATGATAAAATAAAAAAATAAAAATCTATTGATGTGTCACCACTATAAACGAAGTCAAAAAACAGATCTCAAATTTCTTGCTAAAGAGTTCAAATCTTTTAAAAGTACGGAGGCAGAACTGAAGGAGAAATTTGGTCAATCGCTGAAAAGAAATATTGTATTATTTTTTTTCAGAATTGATAATTATATGATATGGTTCTTTTTTCAGAAACTTATTCAAGAAGAAAAGGAAATGAATAAGCATGAGAAAAATGTAAATTTTTGGGAAGTTTTTCTCCCACGTTATGATGTTGTAATTTGAAGTCAAAGTTCCTCTTTCTTCTCAAAACTATTCATCTGTGTTCCATTTTCCGGTTTGACTTATCGGGATCGCTGCTTATTTTTTGTTAACGTGTAAAATATTTTTTTAGCATATCCATAATTCAGTTTAATCTAGTCTGAACGAGCATGAACTAAATTAAGTTTGAAAATGGCCTTAAAAGGAGAAAGGATAATGAATGTAATGTACTTCATGCTACAACACATGTATGTTGATTTGTAGAAGAATAAGTACAATTGATTCGTCATTTTGTACAAGGTTTAAAATCAAAACCTTCTTAATACACAATAGCTTTATGTTGAGCTACTCCGGAGATATTCAATACTAATAAATGGCAACAATAGATTTACTAACTTTAGAAGCATTACATGATAAAAGAGGGTTTGAGTTTCAAAAAATTAACAAAAAAAATATTGGAAATATAGTTGTCTTACAAATAATTTGATATTTTAATCATTTAACATTTTATAATTTGATCATATTATTTAAGATTTATAAATTAATATTTGAGTAAATTTAGAAATTGTTCATTTTATTATAGGTTAAAAATATTTATCTATCATTTTTCAAATTTAGAAAAACATTTACACATTTTTTCATTACTAATGTGTGTGTTTTACTTTCATTAACTAACATATACAAATTCAGTTCAAAATGAATAAAATTAATTTTTTATTATAATTTAATTTGATATTAACAAAATTTTGTGGCTAATTTTCAAAAAACACCTACCCATTTTGAAAAATAATATTCACAAACCTCAATTTATGAAAACATAAATTGAGGATGTAATGTTTTTCAACTATTATCCTAAATTTTAATATGATAGCCTTCACACTTTACAGTCATAGGTAGTCTTTGTCCATTTTTTATAAGTTTGGCAGTACTTTTAAGACAAATCTTGGAACTTTTTTAACCTTATCTTATTTGAGATTGCGTGAAAATAAGAGTCTAGGACTAGGGAATGTCATAAAGTTCTATTTGTAACAATATTTTCCTTTTCTTTTCCAAAATTAACTACAATAATTACTTGCAAAATCCAGAAGTTGGTAACTAGTGTATCTTTTCGAATCCAAATCATTAATGGGTAAGTCAAAATTTTGAAAATAATTTTACACTAACTTTTGACTTGTATTAAAAAATAGAAGTTAATTCATAATTAGAGCATGTTCTCTTCATCTTCAATTTGATTAAGTTCAGTTTAATTAAGTTCAGTTAAGTTCAATTCAGTTAAATTCAGTTCAGGTCCATTAAGTTCAGTTTAGTTCAGTTCAGTTCAGTTAAGTTCAGTTCAATTCAGGTTTCAGAAGTTGAAGAGAACAGGGCCTAACTTAATCAATTCAAAAGTATCATATATTTTAAAACTTTACTAAAGAAGTATACAAAATTGCAATAAATTTCAAAATTCTTACGTTTTATGATAATTTTTAAAAGTTTTTTTATCATAACATCTTTAAATGAAAAATATTTGTGTTTCCAATTTATTTTTAAAATTTATCACTTATATGTCTGTATTTTTTTAATCAGCCAACAAAATTATAGTTAAAAATGA
>CATIWQ010154875.1:0-16341 GCA_949673415.1 Euphorbia schlechtendalii
AAAGATGAGTAGAACATAAAGATTTGGCTTAGGATCAAAGTTGTTGAAGATTAGTGAAGTTACAAGAAGGATTGTGAAGAAAAATATAATTCACGGTCGTAAGAACAATTCACGGTCGCGACTTGATACACTTCAGAAACACAAAATTGTTAAACAAAGATTCACAGTCATGACTTGTATATCGCGGTCGTGACTTGGATGGTTTTTGGTCAAATCTTCTTAACTACCAACTGCTAGGTAAAAATGATCAACCACCATCAACCGCCAACGAAAAGAAACTTCTCAGATTTCAACCAATCATGAATAGATGCCTATCCACTATGGATAAGATTAAAGCTTCTCAACTAATTATAATGAAGTGATGCAATCTTTCACCAATGGACACAACTCTTCATTTGGTTAGACTCAACCCTTCAAACTCTATAAATAGAGCTCCAAACCTCATAAATTTCATGGCATTGGAATTAGAAAAAGTGTGAGATATAGTGTGTACGTTGATAGAGAGTGAAATTATTTAGTTTTCGCTACGTTCATGAGTGTTAGCGAGAAAATGTTTAAGTGATTTGAATCCTTGTTTTGATAACTAGATTTCTTTACATATTCGAGAGATTGATGTATAAGTGTACTTGCAAATCACTTATCAATAAAAGTTTTCGTTCTTCAACATTCGTTTGTTCGATATTCACAAAGAATAGCATCCTAGCACAGGTTCTATACGGGCCGACACCGAATTCAAAGCAGACGCAGGAATTGTGAGAATTGACGACTCCCATGAAAGAGTGGATACATTTTGATCAACTTTAACTTTCACTTACATACCTTACAAATTTTCTTTGCTTTATACTTATACTATCTATTTCGAAGTTTATAATATGTCTATGTGTCATAATGTGTATTTCATGTTGAGTCTTTTATATTAATCAAATTTTATACTTTTGAGTTAAATTTAAGAGTAGTTTCAGGGTTAATGAGATTGTGTATAATCACCGGATCTGTGATTATAACATTATTTCATTTCTGGACGGTAACTTGCTAAATATGGCTATGTGAGAGTAACCCGTACTAAGCATAGTAATATTGTCATCCAAGTTTATATAATCGTCTTAACTTGTTTGCACTAGATTTAGAAAAGTTATTTCATGTGTTGCTATACGGTGAATAATTGAATATCTGAGTGTCTAGAATAGAATCTGTTAAATTAATCTAGTGTATGTAATATCTTTGAGGATTTTGCATGTTTTCTTTGCTATACTTGTTCGTAGGGAATATCTATATACTTTTATATTTTCTAATCTTTCATATATTTGTCTATCCATCCATCATTCCAATCCTCCAAACTAAACTACATTATTTTCTTTTGTTTAGTTCCTCTTGTTGATCTTTAGAGCTGGTTCCTTCCCTGTGAGATCGATATCTTTTAAAACTACATTGTAACTGTATACTTGCAGTTATCATCATTTTTCTATTTGATAAGTGGTATTGACAACACCTATACTTTAAAGCTAAAATCTTGCGAATAAGTTATTAAACTTATCAGTAGAAAACTGGCAAACAAAGTGCTTTGCAATTACACTCATACAACAATCGCTTGAATTTGTAGAGAAAACAAGTGATAAAAATAAGAATCGAATCACTTATACATTTTTCTCACTAACACTTTGAACGTAACGAAATCTATATATTTTTCACTCTCTATCTATGCATACACGTATTCTTCATATGCATCCCCATATGCCACGAAAATGGTTGGGTTTGGGACATTATTTATAGAGTGAGAAGGGTTGCATCTATCCAAACAAAGAGTCATGTCCATTGGCAATGGGTTGCATCACTTCAATGTGATTGGATGCAAGGTTTCATCCTCATCCATAATGGAAAGGCACCTTTTCGTGATTGGACTGCTTCCAAAAGGTGTCTTTTCGACTGACAGTTAATGGTGGTTGATGGCGGTTGATCATCCTTATCTGGCGGTTAGTAGTTGAGAAGAGTTGACCAAAAACAGTTACAAGTCAAGAGCATGATATACATGTCACGATCATGATCAATATTTGGTAACTTTCTGTTTATGAAGGATGACAAGTCGCGATTGCTAATGCATGTCACGATCATGACATATGTTTTTCTTCCTGATTTTTCTTTGCAACTTTGCCAATCTTTAATAACTTCGATCATAAGATAATTCCTTGTGTTCCACGCATCTTTTTGCACCTTTTTCACTCTTCTTACATAGAATTCCATCTTTGATCATTTTACTCCCAAAATTCACCTAGTTTTTGCACTTGAATAAACAACAACTACATACCATGTGAAATCGTTTATATGAAGTATAAAATAAAACAAAACCATATTATTTTATGATTGAAAATGTCATGATAATAAGTGTAAATATACACTTATCACACCCTGACACTTAACTTTTGCCTTATCCTCAAGGTAAACACAACAGAATTGTATAAAATAGTAATTCAAGTTTGTCCCTCATTTGGCAAAAGACTATTGTAGTGAGTACCACATTCCCACGTTGCATAAGATTCAAGTAAAGTATACGAAATTTCTCACAAATTAGTAATGTGCATTTTATATAGTTTAGTTGCATACCTTTGCTTTTAATGGAGTGTCAACCAAATTGCATCTTCATATAAGCGTTATACACTCGCTAGAATATTTCCTTATCTTAAGTATAGTATAAAGTATAAAGGATAAAGGGAGCATAGTTTGAAAAGATTGATCTCAAGGCATTTTTAGGTAACCTAGCATGCTAAACACTCTTAGTGGTTGCATTTTATGCTCCATACCACTTTCTCTCATTTTTTTCTTTTAAGCTTATGTTATTGAAGTACAGATTCGTACTTTGCACCCATTTTTCATGCTATGCTACTTTTCTTTTTTCACTCATTGAATGGTTGCAGTTTTTGCTTCGTACCATTCCTCACCTTTTGCATAACTCATTGGTTATCCTCTCTTTCTTTTGATTTTTCTCTCTTAATACCTTGCATCCTTTATTGATCACTTCAAAGTATTATGGCTATAGTTTCCCAACACTTTAAACACACTTAATACTTATAGGACATATTCGAGAATAACATATAAAACTCATAGTAAGAACACTATAAGATATCACTCCACTTAAAACTTATCGATAGCATTAAACTAAAAATATATAACTTATACTAATTCATGTTGCATTGAAATTATATCGAAACTTACTTGGAATGTTTCCTTTGAATGTTACTCACCCCTTATCCTTGTAAAATGCTAAATGTTGTGCTAAAAGCATTCACAATCTCAATGTGCGCTCAAACTTGAAACAAAAATTTTCAAAATTTGCACTAACATCAAACTTGTAATACGTAACACTCACAATAACCTTGGAACATATGTTAGTATAGTATAGGTATGGATAACGTATAAATAACACAAAATCAAGAAAATTTTTCATTGTTCAATTTTTTAATTTTATTTAATTTTTTTGGATTTTTTGGATTTTTACAAATGCCCCCCCCACACACTTAAGAACACAATGTCCTCATCGTGAGAGATTTTATTTAAAATGAAATACAAAAAAAAAACAACTAACTAGTCTAAAAATTTGAAAAAGAAAAGTAAAGAAAAGAGTAAACCCATTTTTATTAAGAAGGAGAATTCAGAGGACTAGGAGTAAATTGACAATTTTGTTTTCTAAAGAAAGATAGTAGTTTTCAAAGCCTCGATTTATTACTTTTCTTTAGAATCTTCATATCTTTTTTCATTACCCCAAGTTCTGCTTGGCAATTGTCCAATTTTTACTGCATACTCTCCTTCCAATCTTCTGGAGCTTCGTCTTCTTCATCTTCATCTTCTTCTTCAATCATCGAAGCCTTGCCATGACGATGTCTAGCAGTTGGATCAGATGGGCCAATGGAAGAATCTTCATGAGTCGAGATTAGTTTCTTGGTGCGGTTGGAGTAGGAGTAGAAAGAATAGACACTGTCATTCTCTTGAAGAGGTCTGATATTCTTCAAGTAACTCCCATCCATATATCGAAAGTACTCACCCGGTTGTTGAACATAGGGGAGTTTATTTCGCACACCCAACATAATGGCGGTGATAATTTCGACCGCCCCAATCTTGTTCTTCATGCTCGTTGAATTCTTCTTCATCATGTCCCAAATTATATCCACGAACTCAGCTTTTTGCTTATTCATCGCGCAAGAAAGAACAAACAAATCTCTCTTTTAGACTTTGGTGTTCTCTACTCGACAAAATACCGAAGTGGCAAGGTATTTGTAGAGTAGAAGAATACACTCATCCTTAATAAGTTTATTTGGAGAATTTTTGGGATAAAAAACTCTCTTACTTGTTAAATCTGCCCAAACTCGATTTTCTTGAAAAGATTCCATCATGCTTGATGAATTTTTTACTTCAAACCCGAACTAAGTACTCATCATATGTCTTGTGATGGTTTAATGTCTACCTTGGGTTGGAAATTGAATCGCCCTCTTCTTTTTATCTTCAAAATCAAATGTCACTAGACATTCCAAAATCCAATCACAATTTTGTGGAAACCGCATTCCCATAAACATGTTTAAGCCAAGATCAACAGATACATCCCCATTTGTTCATGGAGGTCTAAAGTCTCCAAGAAAACCAAATCAAGAAAGATCATACCGGTGATTTCCAATTTATTCAATACCTGGAGTCTTTTCCCCTCCTCATGTGAATGAATGGGAAAAGGACAACCGTATTCTTGTTGATAGTTTGGGATTTCTCTTCTATTGGCGGCTACCTTAACACGAGGCATGTTGGTTTTTGAAGTAAAGGTTGAAAAAGTTTGGAATGTAGAAGAATAGAGATGAAAGAATCAGAACTTTAGAAAGCTTTGTAGAAGGTTATGTGGTTATGGGATCAATCTAGACCTTTATATAGAGTTCTAATAGGTCTCTCATTGGTCTAAATAGTCAATATAGCCATTTTTCCTTCAAACTATTCGTTAATGGTAGTTTTGGCCATCTGTCGCGTGTTAATCATAATCTGCAACGGTCATATTCTTCCCATGTCATGATCGTGAAAGTTTGTCACAATCATGACTTTCTTCACAACAGGAATAGAAGGTTTTACTGCATAATGTCACAGGCCTGATCTATAGTCGCGGTCATAACCTTCTTCAATTCTTCTTTTTCTTCAATTTTTAGACTTAGTCCTAGAAAAACAAATATTTTAAGTATAAATAATAAATATTACTACTTTTAAATCTAGAATGATTTATGGTTAAGATAGTAATTGAACATAAATGTCTTGTTGTTCAAATTTATTTTCAAGATAAGGTTTGCATTGTTGGCCATTAGCTCGAAATACTACTCTATTTTCGACTTTCAATTCTAATTCCCCATTGTTAAATACCTGAATAACTTTGTCAGGTCCATTCCAGCGAGATTTGAGTTTTCCAGGGAACAAGCAAAGTTTAGAATTATATAACAGAACTTTATATCCAATCTTAAACTGCTTTTCCCGTAGTTTTGCATCGTGCCATCGTTTTGTCTTCTCTTTATAAATCTTTGCATTTTCATATGGTGACAAACGTAGTTATTCCAAAGCATTTAAAACCAACTTTCTTCTTTCACTGGCTTTGTGCAAATCCATATTCAAATTCTTCAAGGCCCATAAAGCCTTATGCTCTAATTCTACCGGTAAATGACAAGCCTTTCCATAAATCAACTTGTAGGGTGTCATACCTATAGGTGTCTTAAAAGCTGTTCTGTAGGCCCATAATGCATCATTTAACTTAGTAGACCAATCCTTCCTAGAATTCGAGACAGTCTTTTTGAGAATCCACTTAATTTCTCGATTAGAAATTTCTACTTGACCACTAGTCTAGGGGTGATATGGGGTAGCAACATTATGATGTGCTCCATTCTTATGCATCAATCTTTCAAAAGTCTTATTGATGAAATGTGAATCTCCATCACTAATTATGGTCCTAAGAACTCCAAATCTACTAAATAATTGCTTAAGAAACTTAGCAACTACTCTTGCATCACTCTTACCATATGCACTAGCCTTAACCCATTTTGAAACATAATCAACTACAACCAAAATGTAATTATTACCTTTAGAGTTAGGAAATAGTCCCATGAAATCTATACCCCAAACATCTAAAAGCTCCACTTCTAAGATGTTTTTCAATGGCATCTCATCTCTTCAACTTATTTTCCCTTTCTCTAACAATTATCACAATTCTAAACAAAATCTCTAGCATCCTTGAACAATGTTGGCCAATAAAACTCACTCTCTAAAACTTTAGCAGTAGTTTTTACTGGTCCTAAATGTCCTCCATATATGCTATCATGGCAATGGCTTAAAACTGAAGAAAAGTTAGTATCATCTATACATCTGCAAATAATACCGTCAGCACATACCTTAAATAAATAAGGGTCATCCCACATAAATCTAATATCCTTAAGAAATTTCTTCTTATCATTAGAATCTAAATCAGAGGGTAAAGTATGCATAACCAAATAATTTGCAAAGTCAGCATACCATGGACTAACAGTATGTCTAACAGACATAAGATTTTCATCTGGAAAAAGTTCATTAATATCACCAATTTCACCTATAGGTCCCTTATAATCTTCTAAACGAGATAAGTGATCAGCTATAGTATTCTCACTTCCCTTTTTGTCCCTTATTTCTAAGTCAAATTCCTGCAAAAGAAGGATCCACCTAATTAATCTAGGTATGGCATCTTTTTTAGCAAACAAATATCTCAAAGCAGCATGATCTGTATAAACTATTACTTTAGACCCAATCAAAGATGATCTAAATTTTTCACATGCATATACGACTGCTAACATCTCTTTCTCAGTGGTGGTGTAATTGCATTGTGCAGAAGATAAAGTGTGACTCGCATAATAAATTGCAAGCAAATTCTTTTCATGCCTTTGACCTAATACACAACTAACAGCAACATCACTAGCATCACACATCAATTCAAATGGCAGAGACCAATTTGGCTTCACAATTATGGGTGCTGAAACTAATGCTTGTTTTAAGGTGTTGAAGGCTTTTAAATAGTCATTAGAGAAAACGAACTTCACATCTTTACTAATAAATTAGTTAATGGTTTAGCTATAATTGAAAAATCCTTAATAAACCTTCTGTAAAATCCAGCATGGCCTAGAAATGATCTTACTCCCTTAACATTTATGGGAGGAGGTAATTTCTCTATGATCTCGGTTTTCGTTATATCTACATGAATTCCCTTCTCATCTATCTTATGACTAAAAACTATACCTTCATTAACCATAAAATGACATTTCTCCCAATTCAATACCAAATTTGTTTCCTCACATCTAGCAAGTACTTTATCCAAATTTTCTAGACATTTCTCAAAAGAATCTCCATAAACAGAGAAATCATCCATGAAAACTTCCATAATATCCTCCACATACTTACTAAAAATAGCCGAAACACACCTTTGAAAAGTAGCCGGAGCATTGCACAATCCAAAAGGCATTCTTCTATAAGCAAATGCACCAAATGGACATGTAAAAGTAGTTTTGTATTGGTCATCTAGCTTAATATGAATTTGAAAATACCTAGAGAATCCATCAAGAAAACAATAAAATGCATGACCTGATATCCTTTCTAAACATTTGATCTATAAATGGTAAAGGGAAATGGTCTTTCCTAGTGGCTGCTTTTAATTTTCTATAATCTATGCAAACTCTCCATCCAGTTGTTGTCCTAGTAGGAACTAAGTTACCGTTGTCATTTTGAACTATAGTGATACCTCCCTTTTTCGGAACACATTGAATAGGACTGACCCATTCACTATCTGAAATCGGATAGATAAATCCTGCATCTAGCAACTTAATAATCTCCTTCTTAACAACTTCCTTCATGTGAGGATTTAATCTTCTTTGCCTTTCTATTTTAGATTTACTATCATTTTCCAAATTAATAGAATGCATCACTATATTAGGGCTAATTCCTCTAATATCAGAAATTTGCCAACCAATACTCCTAATTCTACCCTTTATTGTCTCCAATAATGCTTCTTCTTGCAAATCAGATAACTTACTTGAAATGATAATGGGTAAGGTATTGTTGTTTCCTAAAAATGCATACTTCAAATGACTAAGCAACAGCTTCAACTCTACTAAGGGTGGTTTATCTATAAAAGGTGGTATAGGATCATCTTCTCTCACTAATTTTTTGGTTTCAGAGGAATATTTTAAATTTTCAAGGGACTCAGATGTTCACTCTTCATGAGATGTAACATGACAAATTTCATCTACGCATGTATCAATTAAGTTATCAATCATGCAATCACCACAAAACTTATCCCAATACATGTTAGTAAACATTTTAGACACAAAATACAGTAGCAAATAGATATAAAGTAAAATAAAAACAAAATATAAAAATGTACCGTAGTCTCCAGCAATTTTATCGCTAGAACACACTTGCCTTCCCTGGTAACGGTGCCAAAAACTTGTTTGCCACTTTTCTACTGATAATATAAAATTTCTTAATATAAACAGGTGTTGTCAGTGTCGCTTATCAAATAGAAAAATGATGATAAATGCAAGTATACAGTTGCGATGTAGTTTTAAAAGATATCAATCCCATAGGGAAAGAATTCGATTTTAAGGATCAACTAGAGTTACGGAATAAAAGAAAATAAAATAAATTTAAGGTTTTGGAATGGTTCACTGATGAATAAACAGATGCATGAACAGATTAGAGAAAATGTAAACTATATAGATATTCCCTAAGAGCAAGTATAGTAGAGAAAAACATGCAAAATCATCAAGAATATTTCATACACTAGATAACTTTAACAAACACGGTTCTCGATGCCCAAATATTCAATAATTCACCATAGAGAAACACATGAAATGACTTTTCTAAATCTAGGGTGAACGAATTACTAGATAACAATAATACTATGCTTAGTACGGGTCGCTCTCACATAGCCATATTTAGTAAGTTACCACTCCAAAAATGTTGGCTCACTAAATAGCTTATAATCACAAATCCAATGATTATACATAATCTTGTTAACCCCGAAATCACTCTTAAAGTTAACTTGAAAGCATATAACTTGATTAATATAAGAGATGCAAGACAAAATACTTGTTATGAGACATAGACATATCATAAACTTCGAAATAAAAAGTATAAGTAGAAAACAAAGTAAAGTTGTAAGGTATGCAAGTGAAAGCTAAAGTTAATTAAACCGTATACACTCTTTTAATGGGAGTTTTCAATTCTCGAAATTCCTGCGTCTACTTTGAATTCGGTCTGGACTCGTACAGAACCTCCGCTAGGATGCTATTCTTTGCAAATATCGAATAAATGAATGTTGAAGAATAGAAACTTTTATTGATAAGTGATTTGCAATTAAGCTCAGACAACAATCACTTGAATTTGTGGAGAAATCTAGTGACCGAAATAAGAATCGAATCACTTATACATTTTTCTCACTAACACTTTGAACGTACCGAAATCTATATATTTTTCACTCTCTATCTATACATATAAGTATTCTTCATATGCATCCCCATATGCCACAAAAATGGTTGGGTTTTGAACTCTATTTATAGAGTGCGAAGGGTTGCTTCTATCCAAACGAAGAGTCGTGTCCATTGGCTAAGGGTTGCATCACTTCAATGTGATTGGATGCAAGGTTTCATCCTCAGCCACAATGGAAAGGCACCTTTTCTTAATTGGACTACTTCCAAAAGGTATCTTTTCATCTGATAGTTGATGGTGGTTGATGGCGATTGATTGTCCTTATCCAGTAGTTGGTAGTTGAGAAGAGTTTACCAAAAACTGTCACAAGTAGTAAGCGCAATAGATATTTCATGATCATGATCAATAGTTGGTAACTTTCTGTTTTTGAAGGATGATAAGTCACGACCGCCAATGGGTGTCATGATTGTGACATGCATTTTTCTTCCTGATTTTTCTTTGCAACTTTACTGATCTTTGACAACTTTGATCCTAAGCCAATTCCTTTTTTTCCATGCATCTTTTTGCTCCTTTTACACAGAATTCCATCTTTGATCATTTTACTCCCAAGATTCACCTAGTTTTTGCACTTGCATAAACAACAACTACATACCACGTGAAATCTTTTATATGAAGTATAAAATGACTTTAAACCATATCATTTTATAAGTAAAAAATCATGATAATAACTGTAATTATACACTTATCACAGATAACCTGGAATTTGGTCCCGTTTATGAAGTGGACTATGAAGGGTTGCTGAGGAATAGAACCATGCACAGAATAATCAAGCAACATCACCTTAGTGCCTTTTTGAAGATGGAAGGACCTTCCATCACAAATCTCATCAGAGCCTTCTACTCAAACCTTTACACCATCTAAGGGTTTGATTATGATTTGATGATGGATTTTGGAGGCAAATCCACTCTCATCTGTGCGAGATTGATTGGGAGCGTCCTCAACAGGAATAATAGAGGCACTCAACTCTGAAAAATCTATGACGAAGATGCCGTAATAATTCCAGAAGATTGGGAGCTCCCCTCAAACTATGTGTCAAGGGAGATGGTAGCAAGCAGGATGAGCTGGACCGCTAGAATGTGCCAAGAGCTGGTGGTGAAGCTGTTGTTACTGAAAAATGGGTTTGTGACTAGCTGCACCTATTTCGAAAGGTGTGTGGTCTACCATATGGTAAAGGGTAAGAAGTTTAATTGGCCAGTGGTGATCCTTCACCATTTGACTAAGCTAACTACTATCTATCATTATGGTTACCTCATAACCGAGTTGATGACATCATCGAAAGTGGACATCGCTTAGTTTTCGGGGGAGTCCGGTGACACAGTTTTACCCATGAAGAAGAGATTTGAAATGGC
This sequence comes from Euphorbia schlechtendalii, assembly GCA_949673415.1. Taxonomy (NCBI): domain Eukaryota; kingdom Viridiplantae; phylum Streptophyta; class Magnoliopsida; order Malpighiales; family Euphorbiaceae; genus Euphorbia; species Euphorbia schlechtendalii. The sequence continues at coordinate 10,866 of CATIWQ010154875.1, forward strand.
TCACTTTAGCAAACTGGTTCACAACTAGGTATATACTAGGTACAATAAGGCACAACAAAGCGCAAGCTAAAGTGCATACCGACATTAGTACCGGTGGACATCCTAAAGGAGGATGAAGATGGCTTCATGGTGGACTTCGATGATAGTGATGATTCTAACAAAGCCCCCATTTCAAGCATCCTGGAGAATGCACACAAAGAGAAGTGGAGGCTAAGCTTCATGTTGAGCAGCAAAAGGAAGAACAAGAAGATGTGGTTGCGGCTGATGAGTCCCTATGCCAAAGGAAGCGCAAAATGGTTTTCTCAAAAGAAAATGAGGAGCAATGCGAGGCCAAGAAGTCCAGAGAACTGAGTCCTAGCGCTGTTGTTGAAGTATAATAAGTTTTTGCTAAAGTAAAGGGCACTCAGCACAAGCGTTATACCACCAACTGGCCCCTGCAATGAAATGTGCAGGTGGTGAGTAGTGAGGATGATGTTGGAGACACCCTTTCCCTGATTCCTGAGGAGTTTGATCCCTAGGAACCCAACATCCCCACACCCTCTTTCACTCATGTTGAGCAGTCCTCTACTCAGCATGAGTAACCTCAAGCTAACCCATCCTTGGGTCAAACAACTAACTAAGAGGTTCCTCAAAATCCTACCCCCTCTTCTTTTGTAAATTCTCAAATCCCATCTTCTCCTGTAAATCCTTCAATACCTCCAATTCTACTCATGTAGATACTGAAAACCAAATTGTAAATTCTCCTCCTTCAAATACTGTACATTCTCCTATCCAAATTCCATCCTCGCCTATTAATACCCAAAACTCTCCCATTCATATTTCTTCTCCCACAAAAAGCCAATACTCTATTTCTCCTAACCATTCACCAGTAAATAACCCTTCTACCCATTTATCTCTTATACAAACTTAAACCCAAACCATCCTTGTACATCCCTAGTACCTTTTATTACACTCAAACAAACCATTTTCCCTACTTCTTCAACTATAAATACTTCTGAACCACCCTCTTCTTCAAACCCATCTTCTTCCCCTTTAACCCCTTTAGTTAGGAAAGTTCCTAATGCTGAGAATTATGCTCAGCAAGGAAACACAAGTGGTCAGAATGCTGAGGCAAATTTTATAGCCTCGTGAAGTAATTGAACTCAATAATCCTCAAGGATTTGGCTAATCCATCTTTCTTGGAAGAAATCAGAGAGTTAGTTAGGAAGAAATTTCCTGCACTCAAGACAACTGCTGAGTTAGAAGGAACAGTAAGCAAAATGCTACTTGCTTAAGAATTGATGAACTTGTCCTCCAAATCTAAGGCAAAATTGCTTGAATTCAACAACACAAAAGTGTGCCCAATGAATCTCTCTACTTCGAGGAGTTTAAGAGGATCCAGGGTAGCTTGTTGGCTATTCAAAATCTCTTGGAAAATGAGTGTGCCAAGAGCTTGGTGGATAAGATGGTTCTAATCCTTACTAGTTTGACAGATTCTATAGCCTAGCTTGGGGCAGCAATCACTGCTATCCCCATGTCTACTACAATGGCTAACACTATTCCAGGAAAGATTAAGGGTGGTGTGGATGCTACTACTGAGTAGTTAAGTCTCTTGAGTACCAACATGGTAACTCAAGTGACACAAGTCCACAAACTTGGTGAGGAGCAAGCCAAAATAAAAAGACTCACAGATCACAAGATCGAGAATATCCTCAAAGAGCTAGAGCTATCAAAGGACATTGGCCACAGTATTGCTAAGTTGGTGGAAGCCCAATTAAAGTTTTTGCTGAACCATGACAACAAACAAGACTAGATGGTGAAGCTGTTTACGGATATCTCAGCAAAGATGGACAAGGCCCCTTTCAATAACCTTGACTCACTCCACACCAAGCTAGACTCCATCCAAAGAGAGGACAATGAGCACATAACTTTCAAAGTCTTCTCTTCGCAGAAGCTCCTTATCTATGCAATGGGGAAGATTTTTCTAGACATGCCAACTCCAAGCTTGCCTACTACAAACTCTCTATACTCTGAGACTGGATTGACCATTCACACCAAGTTGAATGTCATCAAGTCGAAGGTAGAAAACTAGTAGAAGAATGTTGGAACTTTGATGAAGATGGGTGAATTGGACGTAAAAGATATTGATTACACTGCAAAGTGTATAAAGTCTATTGGACCCAAAGTTCTTGACATTGAAGCGTAACTGAAGATCACACTGACTGCAATGGACTTCATAGCCCTTCTTTAATGCTTTCAACAGTTCACGTGTCAAGGGTTTGACCAGATTACGCACCTCTCTAGATGTCACCATCTTCTCCTCAACGAGCTTAATGACTAAGATTTTCTTACAACTAAGGGAAAATAGCAACTGTAGCAAGAGATTTCCTCACAAATCATCAGCTAGTTAGAGAATTTTCAAGCTGCCCTCGATGCCTTTAGTCTCTACGTTGAGCAAATTGTCCAAGGTCAGATAGCAAAGGGGGAGAAGGTAGTGTGAGCGGGCAACACGGAGAGGTGGGCCAAGAGTGGGCGAAAACATAGGTACGATCCATCGAGGTGTTTGAAAAACATGCACTAGGTCAGGGAACCGGTAAAAACGTTGAAAGAAAAGGGTGAAAATGTTTTAGATTGGTTCGAACCCGAATCCACCGTCTCTTAGTGTGGAGTTGCCACATGGATTAGCTCTTTCCAGGAATTAGAGTCCTGTGAGGCTTAATGTCCGGGGCACGACCCACTAAGACATAGAGATTCGGGTCTGGGATAAGTTACTTATTTCTTATGTGATCACATTATATTACATCTACAGAAAACCGTATTTTCTGAGTTATGCATATTCGCACTTAGGTCATTTTTAGACTTTATATGCATGATTTACGTATTGCAATATAATAAAACATCCATAAAGCGGAATAATAAACCATCCACAAATAGGTAAGTAAATGCGAAAAATAAAATTACAAGGCTTTCAAAAATGGGGGATGCAACCGCCTGCTACCCTATTAATTACATTTCCTCAAAAATATGTACAATGCCTGAAGGAAAAATAAAAGCCTAAACATACATCTAACCTGCATCCACAAAGGTTACCACAGGGGATATCACATATGTTCGATTTGATTTTAGCAAGGCCCGTGTGGTCTAATTAAACAATCGAAGATTTTAAAGTTGTTAATTTAAATAAAAATAGTTCATTTTTATTTACACGTATGTTGGTTAATTTTATTAGTGAAAATGACCGCATGGCAAAAGGTGAGGTCTGTTATCCGGGAATATATTTTATTCCCTTCGTGGGGGTATTCTAACATAAAAAATTAAAAAAGAAACAAAAGATGAAGAGAATTACAACATTATTTACAATAACAAGGAATAAAAATAATTCCTAGGCCAAAAATAAAAAATAAAAAGAAATGAAGCAGATGAAAGCACAAAATCTGCACTTCTAGGAACATAGAGGCTTACCCTTGCGGTATGAATCCACTTCGGCGTATCCGTTCGGCCTTTAGAAGTCCTCCTCATCCTTTAGTTTAAGTGAAATTGTTGATGTAAAAGTCTAAAAAATCTTCATTTAATTCTTGAAATTTTAGTGTGAATTAATTGGAAAATACGTGTTTATTTATCCAAAAGATAATTAGACTCGGATTCTAAATTTATTTTAGACCCGAGAATATCTGAGGATATTCAAAGAAAAGGTAGATGAAAAAAAAGGATTTGAAGACAATTAAAATTTGGAATCCAAATATTTTTTGGATTCGAATATCTTTGAAGAAAATATTTATCTGAAAGATAATTAAACTCGGGTTCTAAATTTGTTTTAGACCCAAGAATATCTGAGGATATTTGAGAAATGTAGGAAGAAGAATGGTTTAAAAATAATCAAGATTTGTGATCCAAATGTATTTTGGATCTAAATTAGTCAAAAGAAATTAAAGAAAATATTTTTGGTGTTTTTCTTGTTGTCTTTTTATTTGAAAATATAATTTTTTGTCTAAATTTTCGAACCCCCTTCAATCCAAAAAAGTCCCGAATTTATAGAAAAAAAACCCAGAAAATCCAAAACTTGCTGGCGAGCTCGCCAGACAACCTGACGAGGCTCGCCAGATCTAGTGAGCCTCACCAGGCCCCTGGCGAGCCTCGCCAGACACTTGGTGAGGTCCACTAGGTTCCTGGCAAGGCTCGCCAGGGTCTGGCGAGCCGTGCCTCGCTAGATATCGGTGAGGCAGGCTCCGGATTTGATCTTCGACTGTGTTTTAGAATTTTTTATGTATTTTTATATTTTTTAGTTAATTTCTGAATTAAGGTCCTTTTAAATTCAGCGACGAGGAAGACTCCCATTTGAAGATCGTCGCAAGATCGAAAATCCTATGATTTGAGGATAAATATCTTGAAAAGCTGTCATCATTGAATTCGCGAGCTGATACAAAATCACGTACTCACAGCTGACCCTCGTGTGATAATTGCTGGTTGTATAACCAGTATTGTTACATGAAAAGAGTAGAGGGATTGAGAATATACCTGACCAGTGCGACTGGTGACTTCTTGTTCCCAATTGGTGATAACATTGGCCTTCTTTTCTAGCGCTGTGCCTTCATAAGGTTATCTGTTTCTTTCTTCGGAATCCCTTAGGTACTTGGTGCCCCTTGTGGCCGGGTCGATCGTTTCTTTTTGCGGCATCCCTTTAATGGTTGGCAACCGTTTCATTCTTCAGTTGATAAATGAGACTGTTTCTTTCTTTAGCCATCGAGATAACCGTTTCCTTCTTCGGTTATGGTTTGAATTTCCTAATAGGGTGTTGACTTGTTTCCTATGGAAAAGTATGATGTTAATACATTTTATGATGAATCTTTTAATTGTTTGATTGAGTTTATGCGAACCAAAAATTTTTACCCCTTCAATCAAAAATTAAAACATGAGGAATAAATGGAAATTCGGGGATGTCTCAGAAATTGCTCCGTTGTTTTAGGAGGCTTTCGTGATGTTGCAATGTTGACTTTAGGCTTGCGTGGGCCATCTTCTTGTTTGTAGGTTCCTCATGTGGAGATGGAGGTTCTTGTATATTAGGACAGTGTTGCCCCGGTTTGGCATCGTTTTTACCTGTAAATGATGTGATGCGAATGTAATGTATGCATGTTTTTAAGTATGATAAAAATTTATCATATGATGTATGTTCGTTTATTATAGGCGCCATGGTCTTTGTTCGTTGAAGAGCCTTCTCTTGTGCTAGTGCATGGTTGCCCCTGTGACTTGTCTTATTAGGGATTCCATGGATGACCCCCTCAAAGTGTCGACCATGGGTTCGTTGAATCAGATTCGAGTTCATAGCTTGGATCTAATTTGAGGAAAGTCTGGATGGGTCGTTGATCCTGCATTATGTCGGCAATGATTGCTTAGAAGCCGTTTGCCTGAAGTGTTGAAGGTATATGATGCCTCGCACCGTTCCGAGGAGGAGATGATGAATTTGATTGGTTCTAATTTCTGCATAGATCACCCTTGTGGG
>CATIWQ010154901.1:0-16674 GCA_949673415.1 Euphorbia schlechtendalii
AAGTTTGGATCAGACATCTTTTCAAGCTATCAATAAGTGTTTGAGAAGGCGGATAGGATGGAACACTTCGAATCAATTGATAAATCTGGGGAGGACTAACATGAAGGAAGATTATGTAATAAATTATCATTTAGTTACTTAGCCTATGAGGCTTCTTTTGAATTATTTTTGAATAAATTAAACATTGTTTATTTGCTTGATATTTTATCAATGACATCATGCATTCTCATAAACATATACATAATGTTTTTAGCATACGTAACACATCATTTCATGAAATTAATTTGGGTATAAATGAATTCCCCAAAAATTCAAATGATTTGACTCTTGAGAGAAAGTTAGAGATAAATAAATGTGCTTAGACAACGCGTGATAGCAATTGCCTCATCATATAAGGACGAAAGATAAATGGAAAGATCTCCAAGCATGAAACATCCACTAACTCAACCAAGAGAACGAAGCATGCAAAGATTAAAAAGATCAAAGCTAGAATAAGGCCAAAATGTCGACCAAGCAAGTTGGGACCAAACAACCGGCGTAATGCCACAAAGAAGGAGTCAGATCATTGAACATGTCAACAACTCCATCACAACCATTCATAAGACCAAATAACCAGTGCCATGCCACAAATAAGGAGTCAGATCGTTGAACACATCAACAACTCCATCACAACCATTCATGGGACCAAACAACCGGCGTAATGCCACAAAGAAGGAGTCAGATCGTTGAACACGTCAACAACTCCATCACACGGATCACCATCACTTCAAACAAGAGTTAATGTTAAAAATGAAAAGGAGTCAGACTGTTGAACACATCAATAGTTCCTTCTCACAGCTCGCTACTATTTGTGGGGCAATCATTAAGACTCATCATCACATACACCTCAAGCCAGCAAAGCAGCATGAGCACCAACTAACTAATCGGTCAGAAACACTGAACGAGACAACAACTGAAGTTGTGGACATGGACGGTGACTGATCTGCCAAATTTACCAAGTCTTACACAATTGCTATTAGGCATAGGTGAAAGAAATAAATCGATGAGAAGTAGTACAAAAAAATAATATATTTGTAATTAACCAGTCAATTAACACTCGGTTAGTTGAGCAAAAATTAGGGCCTATTTTCAAAACGCAAAAAGAATAGTCTGCTGAGTTGAAAACTCGAAAAGGGCGGATCAGGAAAAACTTAGGACATCGAGAGAACCACATTGGTTAGAAAACCTGAAAAGGCTAATTGATGGCAGGAGTCAAATCATTTGAAACATTTATACCCTTGTTAATTTCATCAATGAATTGTCATTTTTTCTGAATCTTTATGCATATGCTTATCTTGATTGCTTGCATGCCAATGGTAGAATGTCGCAAGTAAACATCCAAAAAAATGAAAAAAATATATAATAAAGAAAAATGAGTCTGCTGGATTGAAAACCTGAAAGGGCGATCCAGGCAAAAATTAAGACAAGGTTCAATAGATTGAAAACTCGCAAGGGCAATCTATGCAAAAATTAGAACCAAAGAAATATCACATTCATCATCTCCTCCTCAGAACGGTACTAGGCATCATATACCTTCAACACTTCAGGTAAACAGCTTCCAAGCAATCATCGCCGACACAATGTTGGATCAACGACTCATCCAGACTTTCCTCAAATCAGATCCAAGCTATGAACTCGAATCTGATTCAATGAGCCCATGGTCGTCGCTTTGAGGGAGTCGTCCATGGAATCCCTAACAAGACAAGTCATAGGGGCAACCATGCACCAGCAAAAGAGAAGGCTCTTCACTGAATGAAGCCCATGATGCCTACAATAGACAAACATACATCACATGATAAAAATTGTTCATGCATAAAATCATGCATACATTACATTCGCATCACATCACATCATTTACAAGATGCCAAACCGGGGCAACACTGTCCCAATATACAAGAACCTCCATCTCCACATGAGGAACCTACAAACAAGATGATGGCCCACTCAAGCCTAAAGTCAACATTGTAACATCATGAAAGCCTCCTAAAACAAAGGAGCAATTTCCAGGACATCCTCGGATTTCCATTAAACTTATTCCTCATGTTTTAATTTTTGATTGAAGGGGCAAAAATTTTTGCTTCGCATAAACTCAATCAAATAATTAAAACATTCATCATATAATGTATTAACATTATCTGTTTTCTGATTTGTTACAGGAAATAAGTATCCTATTAAGGAAATTAAAAATATAACCGAAGAAGGAAATGGTTATCTCGATGACTAAAGAAAGAAACAGTCTCATTTATCAACCAGAGAATGAAACGGTTGCCAACCATTAAAGGGATGCTGCAGAAAGAAACGGTCGATCCGCCCACAAGGGGCATCAAGTACCTAAGGAATTCTGAAGAAGAAGATGGACAATCCTATGAAGACACAGCGCCAGAAAGGAAGGCTTATGTTATCACAAATTAGGAATACGAAGTAACCAGTTGCACTGGTCAGGTATATTCTCAATCCCTCCGCTCTTTTCGTGTGATAATACTGGTTATACAACCAACAATTATCACATGAGGGGCAGCTGTGAGCACGGGATTTTGTACCAGCTCACGCGTTTAATGATGATGGCCTTTCGGGATATTTATCCTTGAATCATAAGATTTTCGACCATCCGACGATCTTCAAATGGGAGTCTTCCTCGTCGTTCAATATAAAAGGACTTTAATTCAGAAATTAACTAAAAAATATAAAAATACATAAAAAAAATTCGAAAAAAAAACTGGAAGCCGGATCCGGAGCCCGCCTCGCCTATACTTGGTGAGGCACGGCTCGCCAGAGGGCTGGCCAACCTCGCCAGGGGCCTGGCAAGGCTCGCCAGCGATCTGGAGAACCTCGCCATGCCCTGGCGATGCTCGCCAACGACCTGGCAAACCTCGCCATGCCCTGGCGATGCTCGCCAGCGACTTGGCGAACCTCACCAGGTAGTCTAGCGAACTCGCCAGACTTTCTAGCGAGTTCGCCAGGCCTCCTGGCGAGGCCTCGCCAGACCTTATAGCGAGGCCTTGCGCGGAAAAACTTACCTTTTTGGATTTTTCGTGATTTTTTCTATAAATAGTCAGACCTTTTTAGATTGAAGGGGGCTCAAAAAAAATTTAGAGAAAATTCTCTCTGTTAGATAAAAAAAATACAAACAATATTTTTGACTTTCTTCTAATTTTTTCTCGGATCCAAAACACCTTTGGATTCCGAATCTCTTCATCTTAAAATCAAATTTCTTCATCTATTTTTCTTCTTAAATCCTCAGATATTCTCGAGTCTAAAACAAATTTAGAACCCGAGTCTGATTATCTTTTGAATAAATAAACACTTTATTTTCTGACCAAACAATTATTTTTTTTTACATTAAACTACAATTAAATCAAAATGAACTAGGAACACTCCCGGGGATCGAGCGGATATGCCTAAGTGGATTCATACCGCAAGGGTAAGCCTCTGAGTTCCTAGAACTGCAAATTTTATGCTCATCTTCTGTTTCATTTCTTTTTAATTTTTATTTTTAGCCTAGGAATTATTTTTATTCCTTGTTATTGCAAATAATGTTGTAATTCTCTTCTTCTTTTATTTCTTTTTAATTTTTGTATTAGAGTACCCTAATGAAGGGAATTAAACTTTTTCCTGGATAACAGACCTCACTTAATGCCATGCAATCATTTTCACTAATAAAATTGATCAACATACATGTAAATAAAAATGAACCAATTTTTATTTAAATTAACAACTTTAAAATCTTCGATGTTTTAATTAGGCCACACGGGCCTCGCTAAAATCATATCGAACATATATGATATCCCCTGTGCTAACCCTTGTGGGTGTAAGCTAGATGTATGTTTAGGATTTTATTTTTCCTTCGGGTATTGCACATATTTTCACGAAAAATGTAATTAATAGGGTAGAGGGCGGTTGCATCCCTTGATTTTTTGAAGGCTTGTAATTTTTACTTTTCGCATTTACTTACCGCTTTGTGGATGGTTTATTATTCCTCTTTGTGGATGTTTTATTATATTGCAATACGTGAATCATGCATCTAAAGTCTAAAAATGACCTAAGTGCGAATATGTATAACTAAGAAAATATGGTTTTTTATAGATATAATATAATGTGATCACCTAAGAAATAAGCAACTTATCCCGAACCCGAATCTTTGTGTCTTAGTGGAACGTCCTTTAGACGTTAAGCCTCACAGGACTCTAATTCCCGGAAAGAGCTAATCCAGGTGGCGACTCCACACTAACAGATGGTGGATTCGGGTTCTAATCGATCTAAAATGTTTTTAGCCTTCTCTTTCAACCTCTTTTCCCAGGTCCCCGACCCGGTGCTTTTTTTTTTCAAACACCCCGGTGGACCGCGCCTCTTTTCTCGCGTGCTCTCGGCCCACCTCTCCATGTCATCTGCTCACACTTGCTGATAATAATAACTTATTACCAACCAAGTTTAGTAATCTTTAACACCTAACTACCAAGTCCAGCCCTTATTAGCCCCAACAACCATTTCATTAATATTTTCCTCAACTTCAATCCTTGAAATACTACTTAACTTGTTCATAGTATTCTTAAAAACATTAATGAGCTCATAGAAGAATATCTTTTTTAACATCATGCTAATACAATTAGTAATGCTGACCTTGTTCATTTATCCATTAGTAACATCCTTGGAAAATCCACTCCATATCCCATTAGCATCAATGTCTAACTAGCAAATGCAACCCTCCTTGTTCCTCCTAAAACTCACCTTTGTTGCAATTTTACTACATTTACAATACCTTCAACATTCATTATGACACAATTTTTAATTGATCTGTCATTAACACTAATAACTCATAATAAACTCTGAGACATGAGACCTTCATCAACTTCATCACACCTTGCCATTTCTTTCATTAATAGTATATTAAGAGAAATTGCTCTATTCTCAGTTCAAGCATAGTAGACCAGTATCCCTTTCGTATCACCATTAGCTCAATATGAGCACAAGCAGTAAGCATAATTTGAAATTGATGAAATGCTATAAATTGAGTAGCAATTACTCTCCTTTTAGCTTCTAAAGTTTGCATCTTGGCATCTGACACCTCTATTTCGGTATTTCAAATACAGCTCTTCAAGTACTCAACTGGAGTTTTACCTACATATTGCCCAATTATACTGCCAACTCCACTCACCTTCTAAACAACTTTCAAATTGACATTCTTGATTCCCTCATCAATCTTAGTGTAATTTTCTATCCTCAAAATATATGGAATTATGATTTTAACGCCAAAGTAATTAGCATTATCAATTGAATCACTCATAGCTTACCTTATAATTAGCCAAAAGCATTTTAGTAAGAACAATAACTCTCCTGACATGACACACTTCACTATAATCATTTTAAACCACTAAGCACCCATAACACCACAAATGGTAACAATACTATCCATATTTCCCAAAATATCAAACCTAACTTTTCTCAACTAGAGAGCTCAAGATGCATACACTAAAACAACAATTCTATTACTCCCCCTATCCATAACCAAAAGCCTTAAATTACAAGGATCACTAACAACAATCACATTATCTAACAGAACCTCCTCGGGTTCATTTCAAAAAAATTGAAGACTATAAAAACTAAATTCACACAAGTACTGATTTACCAATAATTCCAGATCCTTGGCCATTGTGCTACAAAATATGAGAAGCTAAAATGCATAACAAAGAAGCTTTAGAAGCCTTAAAATCATTATGAATCTCAGTAGCCAAATGAGATACACAATTTAAGTCTATCTCACCATTAAACAAACCAATCAAATCAAAGTTTCGCTCAAAATATGAATCTAAATTTCAAATTCCAGTTCTTAGTCTATCAGCAATTATCAATTCTCTATTGCAAGTTCCAATCCCTAGACTATCAGTAATAATCTGATTAAAGGTATTAGAAATTGATTTACCTTACTTAATATTATCAATAGATTTTTAAGATGTTTAAGCTTGACCTACCTCTATGCTTTCGTAATCTCTAGTATTGGAATCAATTTTAACTTCACCTCTAGCAGCTACAAGATAAGAATCAAGATTGAACTTTGGTGGAGCAAAGATCAGCGACTAACTCATATGATTTTATTTGTTTCATAACTTGATCAACACCTTCATATTCACCCGGATCTGGATCCTTTTCAGGTATAGCATCGTCAAGCATAGCTATAATTTCAGGATCAGGATCTTGTTCATGCATATCATCATCACTTTCTACTTCAAGATTCTGATTCACAAAAGATGCAAACTCATCTTTGGCTTCACACTCGTCAACTTTAACTTGACTATACAATTTAACCAAATAGATTGAACTTTTCTCAATCATATTTACAATCGACCAGAACTAAGAGTAATCCCTAATCAGGGATTTATCGATTGGAAATTGGAACTTCAATTTCTTACTAGCTAGAAGAGATTCTTCACTAGAGAGAGATCGAAGCTCAAGTTCTTCAAATGAGCCTTTCTTTTCAAGATTCTTGAACTTTGATGGAGTAAGATCTCCGACTCCACTGAACTAATCTGACTTTAATAGTGATTCAAAGCCTTTGAAGCTCAGATCATTCTCAATTTTTAACTCTATTCCAGGCCATTCAAAAGAAACAACTACTGGTTCTTCAATTTTGCAAGAATAGATTGAGTTTTGGAAATTTCCTCAAGAAATAGAACTTCAAATTGTTTCAATTATTGAAAGAATATACTTTTAGAGAATGTCATTTGGTAGATTTTTAGGAAGAAATTCTGAGAATCATGACCCTGATACCTATATATGCACGCTGAAATCTAAAGGAAGAAAACTAGAGGGAGAGATTTCTAGTATTTCAATTCATAAACTGTAAATAGAATAAAGTTTGGCTTTATAGCCAGAGGAAAGAAACCAAATACAATGAATAAGAAAATGGAATAAAATGACATTGAGAAGGATAAACATGTGAACTATACAACTAATTAAAGACTCTTAAACACAGACTTCAACTTACAAAATGCAAGATAACTAAACTTGCATTCCTCCATGCATCAAGTCCCTTAAATATGGACAATAGTTCAAGACGGGGTGAATTGAACAAAGTAAAATGAAAAATTCTTTCGTAGAAGCTTAGTATAAATATCAGTAATAGAAAAACTTTCAATACCCAAATATGGAGTGAACAAAGAAATACCAAAATTATGTCAATACACACAATCAATATCAAGAATAATATATAAAAGACTATTGCAAATCTGACTATCGGTATTCAACGCATACTTATGTAGTCATATGAATAACAACAATCAATATCAAATAAGCAAAAAAGAATAGATAGTATTGAATGAAACTTCGCATATCAATATTAGAAACAATATGACAAATAGTATCAACAATACAGTCAATATAGATAAAGTAAAAGGTTTAAAGTTAGAAAGTAAAAACATCAATTTATCCTAGTTCAATAGCCTGTGCCTAATCCTATCCTCGATTCCATCTAAAGCTTTAATCCACTATAGAATTCTTTCCAACAGGTAGAATCCAAACTTTTTTACAACTTAGTCTATTCCTCACTTGAATGTACCCTTCTTACAAGTTTGAATACAATAGCCAATTTCCCCACTACCTATAACCCAAGTAGTGCAAACTAAATCATAAGAGTGAATAAATGTGAAGAAAGAACACTTGATCACTCAAGATTACACTCTTCCTTCTAAAGTTAATCTAAAGATGATTACAATGAAGTACTAGCTCAAAGTTTCTGAATCTCTCTTAAAAGTATGAAAATATTAAGCTCTCTTTCTTTAATAGTAAACTAGATTATCAAGTAAGCTCTTTTCATCTTATGTTGTATCTTCACAACTGATCTTTGCAAGATTTTATAAGCAATTTGAAGTAACTAGTCATTACGAAGTTGTTAGATACAGCTTGTGATCTTTGAGGGCAAAGGATTGGATCTTTATGGTCTTCAAGCCGTTAATTGCTTCATTTAGAGAGTCTTCAAATGGTGTATAATCCTTGTTAGTCGTTTGATACTTGATTAAGGGTTCAAGGCTTAATTTGGTAAGTCTCTTGAACGAAGCTTGATTTGATTAGATTCAGCAACTGCTGAGGACTTTGCTCAATTTCGTACTAGACAGACTGTTTTTACTTGTTTAGTTGTGTTTTTTGCTATTTAAGGTAATATGTCAGCAACTTATCAAAGTCAGCAGCATTGAGCATTGTACAAGTTCCATTTTCAACTTTCAAAGACTTCTTTTTACATTCTCCAAGGTTTGACAACTTTATTCATGACATAGAAAATTGCACATATACATATATATGGAAATATGCTTTTTGTATCACATTATCAAGTTAACTCAAAATAGATTATGTAGATATTTTGACTTATGATTTCAATTGAATATTCAAATAATTAAAAATAAATATAGAATATTTATTTCATATTACTCAAGCAAATACATGTGAGTTATACACATGAAAAACAGCTATAATAAATATGTAATACTAAAAAATAACTTGGTATTAAATATACATGACACAATCTTGATTATGTGACTTTATTCCTTACAAAAATTAATTTGTCATCTTCATAACTCTTAGAAAAAAATTATCCTAAAATTGAGACTCTAAGACAATTCGCATGGAAATATTTCTCCATTGACTAATAATTGAGATCATATTCTTCTCTGCTCTTTATGTTAATGATATGTGGGGCTGAATTAACTATAGATTTTGTTACTTAGGTTGCTTCTATTTTCCCCAGAGCACAATGGTGATTGTACTATTTCGAACCTTGTTACATTTGTCTTTTCATTTAATAAAATTAAAGAGGGTGTGCTTTAGGATAGGGAAGGGTGGTGTCCTCGAATGTGTTTTTCTCTGTGTACTTCCTTCAAGGTTTATGTAACCGGTGGCTCAACTTATAGGCCTATTGAACCATAAACAGGCTAATAAAAATAGTAGAGGGGGGGTGAATGCGTTAACTGAGTTACTTTTTGACCTTTTTCATTTTAAAGTTAACTTAGTAAGGTTTTTATATGTGTGCTAAATGCGATATAAAAACGTATAAGCTGCTCAGCTCAGCTAGCATAGTTTATCTTCAACCTTTAACTGAGTAAAGATTACTTAGTGTGAGTTGGATGACAATTAAAAAAACAATAAGAAAGAGATATGAGCAAGAAGCTGATGAAGCTAATCGCTTTGAGTTAGAACGATTACACTTGAGATTTTATCCTGGTTCGGCCCCTAGCCTACCTCCAGTCCCCGGATACCATCTCCGAGCTTTAATCCACTAGTGATTCGTTCCTTCAATAGGCGGAGAAGCCCTTATAGTGGGTAGACTCTATTACAAAAAGTTCATCCTTTCTAACTACCACTCAAACTCAATCTGGGTACCCTTCCCAAATTTAAACTCAAGATCAATAAACAATAGCGAACTGAATTCAACTTATAATGAGTTGAATCCTTACAAGGTTAAACCGATGAGTGATTCTCTCTATTACAAACTGATAAAACTATTGATTGTTTGCAGATTGCTTGCTAATGAATTTCTTGAAAGCAGAGATGATTTTCACAAGGTTTTGCTCTTAGAAAATTCAAGGTGATTCACTACTTTTGAACTCCTGCTCCATTTTTCTATTTATATTGTAAATGTCTGAGAAGTAGCCATTGCAAACTTTGAGGATATCGCAGATCTTCAATTTCTCATTTTAATTAATCTTTCGAATCTTCCAGTTGGAGATAAATTTTAGGATGTTTAGAAATAGGAATTGAACATTGTGGTGCGATTTGTTTCCATTTCCAAATTCTCATTTTTCTTCAAGCAATTTGGATCTTGAGAGATTTGCTCTTCAAGCAATGTGGCGTCTTTCTGTTGGATGGCTTTGATAACGTTGCAGGATGGGCGCGGAGATCTTTGATACGCGATGCATTTCACGGGATTATTCCTTATACTCTGGTTCTAATGAGGAATATCTAACACTTTGTTCAGTAACGTTTAATGTTATGAGGACCACAGGAATCTCTATTAATTTTAGTGCCTATTTCTCCTGAAATGTAACAAAGGAATATTATGTTCCTTCACAGAAGTGGTTAGTAGCATATGTATCATGATAATAATCAGTGCCGCAATAATAATTACTTTTAGATAAGTAATACTGTAACTTAGCATGAGCTGAGCGATGATAACATAAACTATATAGTACTCAGCACACACTTGGCTCTTCCTACACTAAGTTAAAGCATTCTTAGTGTTCAATTAACTTTAACTATCCCATATTGATTGCTATCACCAAAACTTTTGAGTACTGTGAGGTACTATTAACTTAGGTTCTACAATCTTCCCCATTTTGGACAGATATCAACTAAATGGTAGAAGAAGAAATTGATATAGTTTAGAGTTATTAGATCACCTGAAATCAAAGTAAAAGCTCCCTTTAGCTGAGTGATTTTCCTTGGTCAGCTTAAGCTCCCCTATAATGAGTGAGTCTTTTCTTCAAGCAGCGCAGCTCCCCCATGCTTAGAGGATTTCTTCTTTGATTTGGGATTTCATCTTACTTTGTCTTATCTTCAGTTTCTCGTATATTTTCCTACATAGATATGTTAGATATACAACATAAAATATAATTATCTATAAAAGTTAAGAAGATCTTAACTTGAAGTGAAAGACTTGTATTTAATAAGATAGGGAACTTAGTCAGTACATAATATATGTCTTGAACTAAGATTACATTCGGTCCTATTACAAAATTTCATTCAACTACTTAGAACTAGCATAATACTTATGAGTTGAGGAAGAAGAAGATCTATACTGCTTCTGCTTGTCCTAATTTACTCTTATCCTTTGCTGTAGATCCCTGTGCATTGGAAGAGATCCCTTGAGCTAACTTGCCATTCTAATAGCATCTTTAGCTACTTTCTCCCCCGTTGCTATCTGGCCTTGAACAATTTGATCGAGGCAGAAATTATAGGTGTTGAGAGAAGCTTGGAAGCTTTCTTGTTGGCCAATGATTGCAGGGGATATCTCTTGCTCGAGCTGCTCCTTACCCTTAGTCGAGAGGAAATCTTGATCGTACAGCTCACTCAACTATAAATGATGACAACTTGAGAGATGGGCAATCTGATCAAATCCTTGACTCATGAACTGTTGAAAACATTATAGTAAGCTTCAGAAGTCCGTTGCTGTTAGTACAATTTCAACCTTGATTCAATGTCATATATTTTCAGGCAGATGGTGGCCACATGTTTTGAAGTGAATTCTATATCCTTGCCATCCATCTCTCCCGGTCTTAGTAGGGCATTAATCTTTTACGGCATGTCATGCACTTTGAATTTTATCTCATTGAGCTTGGCATGAACTGATAATCCAGTCTTTGGGTAAATAGGCTCGCTTGGAGGCATTCTAGGCATAGGAATGTCAGGAAAGAGTTTTCCCATTGCGGAAAGAAGGAATTTCTATGAAGAAGCAACCTTATCCGTGATGTGATCTGTGATCTCCCTTTGAATTGTGTCCATTTTGTTGCTGAGAGGATCCAGATTACTAATAGGGGCCTTATCCAAATTTGAAGAGATGTCCTCCAACAGCTTCAATACTAGGTCTTGCTTTTTATCCTGAATAAGTAGAAGCTTGGATTCCTACTCCATAAGCTTCGCAATGCATTGGTTGATGTCCTTGGTAGTTGTCACCTCTTTGGTGAGGTCTTCAATCTTGCTATCATTAAGCCTCTTTAATTTGGCTTATTCCTTTCTAAATTCATGAATCTGTGTCACTTGAGTAGCCATGTTTGTACTCAAGAGACTCAGCTGCTCAGTAGCAGCATCCACACTACCCTTTATCTTTCCTATGATAGCTTTTGCTAACACAGTAGACGTGGGGGGATAGATGCAGTAGCTACTCCAAGCTGGGCTGCAGACTCCATTAATCCATTCAAGATCAAAGCCATCTTATCAACTAAGCTTTTGGCACTCTCTTTTGTCAAGTGATTTCGAATAACCAACAAGCTACCTTGGATTCTCTCAAACTCCTCAAAGTAAAGGGATTCACTAGGCACACTTGTGTGTTGTTCAAATTCTGGAAAATTTGCCATGGGCTTAGAAGATAAGTCCATCAAATCTTGAGTCAGTAGCACTCTGCTTACTGCTCCATCTAAATCAGCATCAGTTTTGAGCGCTGGAAATTGCTAGCTAACTCATGAATATGAGTGAGGAAAGATGTATCAGCCATTTCTAGCTGTCTGCTGGATTCTGATGCTTCATAGGTAGTAAAATTTACCTTAGTAGCCTGATCACTTGCATTTCCTTGTTGAGCGTAATTCTTAGTATCGGGAAATTCCCTAACAAGATGGGTTAAGGGGGTAGCAAATGGCTTTGAAGATGTGGTAGGCGTATTTACATAAGAAGGAATTGGTTTGAGAGGAAAGGAAGGTACAATGGCTTGAGAATGAAATTGTTGGGAATGTACAGGTATAGGAGATGAGGTTAGAGTGTTATGTATTAGAGAGGGAAAGGGATCTTGAGTGTCAGAGTGTGAAGAGATGTGGATGATAGGTGTTTTCTTAGATGAGGAGGTGGAAGAAGAGGAAGAAGAAGAAGAAGAAGAAGAAGAAGAAGAATGTGTGTCAGGATCTATAGGAGTAGAACCTGAGGGGTTGACAGATTTTAAGGGTGAAGGATTTACATAAGAAGTAAAAGGGATAGGAGTTTTATTTACCTCTGGGTTAGTTGTTTGATCCAAGGATAGATCAACTTGAGGTTGCTCATGCTGAGGAGTGAATTCCTCAACAAGAGAGAAACTAGGTGTGGGGATGTTAGGTTCTTGAGGATCAGATTCCTCAGTGATGGGATTTATGGAGTCTCCAGGACCTTCCTTTCTTCTCACCACCTGCACATTTTTGGGCAGTGGCCTTGTGGTGGAGGACCGCTTACACTGAGTGTCCTTCATCTTTGCAAATAGTTATTCCAAGTTCTCAGCTGCATTGGACACATTTTGGTCCTCTACCTTGTATTTCTTGGCCTCATTCTACACCTCAGAAGAGTTTGAGACTACCAACTTGCGCTTTCTTTGGAGTAAGGATTCATTGGCCTCCACTTCATTCTCTTTCTCCTTAGCTAGCTAAACTTCCATTTTTACCTCTGCTTCTCTTTAACCATGGGTTTTTGCAATCATTCTTCTTTGTTAGTGCTAAGCAGGAGCTTCATTAGGCTTGGCTGGACTTTTCCCTTTATCCTTAGAGGAAACAGTCTTCTGTGCTAAGGAGGAGGTGGCAGAAATCTTCTCAAAGATGGTTGAGATGGGGGCATTATCAGAGCCAGTGTCATCTCTGAATTCTACCACAAAAGGATCTTCCTTCTCCTTGTTGATGTCCACAGGTACTACTGTCTATATTCACCTTTGCTTTCGCTTTTGTTGTGACTTGGCGTACCTAGCATGTCCACTTGCTGAAGTGAGACATCTCCAACTTCTTCTTCACTGGCAGAATTGATCTACCGAACTCCCCCAAAAACTCACCCAAGTCGACTTTCACTATCCTCATTATCTCAGATATGAGGTAACCATAGTGAAAGATGGTAGTCACTTTGGTCAGGTGATGAAGTATCAGCACTAGCCAATTATGTTTCTTACCCTCTACCATATGTTAGACCACACACCTTTCGAAATAGGTGCAACTAGTCAACAAGCCAATCTTTGCCAGCAACAGCTTCGCTACCAGCTCTTGACACATCCTGGTTTCCTAAGACATCCCACTAGCAGTAATCTTCCCAGACACATAATTTGCGGGGAGTTCCCAATTTTCAGGAATAAGAATAGCATCTTCATCACTAGACCATTGGAGTTGAGTACAAATTAGCATTATCTTGCTTGCACACTCCATTAACAAGATATCATTGAAACCTTCAATAATGTATAGATGAGTGTAGAAGGCTCTCATGAGTCCTATTACTGCTGGTCCTTCCATCTTCAGAAAAGCACTGAGTCGCTGTTTCTTGATGACTCTGTGTATCATCTTATTCAGCAACAAACCTTCATAATCAACCTCATAGACTGGTCCAAAGTCTAGGTTATCTTCCCAATCAATTTTGGCGATACGAGTTCCCACCTTTAAAGTAATTCTCTCCATCTTTCCTTGATTATCCACCACAATCTTCATCATAGTGGTGTTATTGAGTCTGTAAGTGCTTTTGATTCTTGCCATTTGAGTTTTGAAAAGAGAAAATGAGAGAATTTGAGGGAATGAGAATTAGGGTTTAAATGCTCTAAAGGTTTTGAAATTGCCAAAGCAAGTAATCCTCCTTCTCTCAGATGATCATCTTATATAAGAAGAAACCCATTTTTAGGGGGTACGTGGTATAATCTGAGCTTAAGATAGATAATTAATGCTGAGATTAACCATCTAATGAATCGCCTCAATAAAATGGCTAGTTTAGACAATGATCGTTCCAATTCTCTTCCGCGTTATTTGAAAACTTAGGGATTTGAATTTTTTTTAGTCATAAACAAGAACTCACGCCGTTACTTAAAAACTTTGATGGTGTTGACCATGTGTCCTTTCATACTTGATTTTCAATACTTAGCCAAAAATTCTGATGAATTCTATCTTCTTCATCATTGTGAATTACTCACACTGATCAATTCCCTTAGCATACTAAATTCTTCCTTTGGTAAGGGTTTGGTGAAAATGTCAGCACGCTGCTTATCTAATAGAACATATTCAAGCTTTACATGTCCTCGCAGTACATGATCTCTGATGAAATGATGCCTAATGTTGACATGCTTCATTCTTCCATGCTGGACTAGATTTTTAGATAAATCAATTGCACTCTTGTTGTCGCACATGACTTCGAGACAATTTGACTTGATTCCATAATCTTCCTATTACTGTTTTATCCAAAGGAGTTGAGCTACCAACTTCCTACTGCCATGTACTCAGCTTCAGCTGTACTCAGTGCAATTGAAGTTTGCTTCTTGCTGTACCAAGAGACAATACATTCTCCAAGAAAGTGGCATCCTATTATTGTACTTTTCCTATCTTGCTTATCCCTTCCATAGTCTACATGTGTGAATCCCCTAGGAGTGAAATATGAATTGTTGGGATACCATAGACCTACTTCAATTGACCGTTGCAAGTACCTAAGAATCCTCTTCACAACTGCTAGGTGAGATTCTCTAGGATCAGTTTGGTAGCGAGCATAGTAGCATACTGCATACTGTAAGTCTGGTCTGCTGGCGGTTAGGTAAAGAAGACAACAATTGATTCCTCTATAGAGTTTGCTGTTTACTGAATTTCTAGCCTAATCTTTACTTAAAATTGTGTCAATGGCCATGGGAGTGGACATAGGTTTTGAGTTTATCATGTCGAATTTCTTCAAAACTTCTTTTGCGTATTTAGATTGGTTTATGAAAATACCATCTCCTGATTGTTTGATTTGAAGACCCAGAAAGAAGTTCAATTCTCCCATCATAAACATTTTAAACTCACTCTTCATCTGCTTGATGAATTCCTTGCACATCATTTCATCAGTTGCTCCAAATATAATATCATCAACGTATATCTGGACTAGCAACATGTCTTCTTTTCTTCGCCTGATAAACAGAGTCATATATGCTTTTCCTCTTTCTTAGCCTTTGCTGATTAAAAAATTAGTCAACCTCTCATACCATTAGTGCCTATTTCAATCCATAGAGGGCTTTCTTCAATTTGAAAACATGCTCTAGATTTTTTGCATCGTCAAATCCTAGAGGCTGGCAAACATATACTTCTTCTTGAATGAATCCTTTTAAGAAAGTGCTTTTAATATCCATTTGAAACAGTTTGAAATTCATATGGGATGCAAAAGCACAAAGGATTTGAATGGCTTCAAGTCTGGCTACTGGAGCATGGATTTCATCATAGTCAATTCCTTCATGTTGATTTTAGCCTTGAGCGACAAGTCTAGCCTTATTCCTAACAATATTTCCATCTTCATCAATCTTGTTCTTGAAGACCCTTTTGGTGCTAATTATTGATTTTCCTTTAGGCTTAGGAACTAGATCCCAAACATCATTAAGTTTAAACTATTCCAGTTCCTCTTGCATTGTAATCATCCAATAGTCATCTCCTTCTACATCTTTAAACTTCTTGGGTTCGATCAATGATATGAATGCTAGATGGCTCATCATACGACTATGCTATCATCTTGTCATTACTGGATTGTGAATATCATTAACTATGTTGTTAAGCGAGTGGTTGCGATGGGCTCTAATCTCTCTTGGAAGACTCAGATCAGCTACCGAAGGATCAACAATTGGATGTTGAGGTAGAGGTTGATCTTCGCCATTATTAAAGTTGATTGAGAGATCTTCATCATCATCCTTGGTTTCCTCTATTAGGGGATCCTGAGCTGAGTTCGGTAGTTCAGCTTGTGGCGTACTGAGTTGATTTGAGAACTGAGTGGCTCCCTTATCTTCTTCATTTGAACGTCTTTCTGAAATGTTAGTTTCATCAAAATCTACATGCATAGACTCCTCTAACAGGCCAGTTAGCTTGACATATATTCTATATGCCCTACTGTTAGTTAAGTATCCTAAAAAGATACCATCATCAGACTTAGGATCAAACTTTCCAAATTGCTCTTTGGTGTTAAGAATGAAACATCTATAGCTAAAGCTCGTAGGGAGTTTTCTCAAGAGTT
>CATIWQ010154924.1:0-40697 GCA_949673415.1 Euphorbia schlechtendalii
ATTATATATACAACGTTCTTCAGAGGAGAACAAGGTTATGTACAATTGAGTAAAGTGTTTGGATGAATGAGAATGTCATTCATACCAAACAGAAGCGTAACCCTATTACAATAAAAGAAGAAACGACAATGATAAGCTCGCTAAAAGCAAGTCTTCATCCCTACTATTGACTTCAAAGATCACATTATTTCTTCTCTTCCAAAGATTTCATGCTATGAAGAATCACAATGAAGTAGCAAAATCCTAGCTTATCCCAACTCAAAAGAGAGACAGCCAACATATCAAGAAATCATAACCCGATTCCGGAATGGTCACCACAACACCAAACAATCGGAAGAGATCGCACCATATGCTACGTGCTCTCGAGCAATGAAATAATGTGTGGTCCATGGATTCAATTTCATCACAAATCGGACAGTTCGCATTCTCAATGCATCCCCTCCATAATAAAAATACCTTTGATTGTAGTCGTTTGTGAAAAACAAGCCACCCAAAAAACTTAATCTTTGGAACAATCTGAGACCGCCATATGATATCGAAATCAACTCCCGAATTATTGTGCCAAAAGGAACTTCCTAATTCATTTCCCACTACCACCTCAACATTCGATTTGAATACGGTCCACATTTCGTCATTTGACACACAGCAGGCAATAATCCCTTTCCAAATATGTGAGAGACGTCCAACATCGTAATTAATCAAGGTTGTCCAAGAATGGAAATCATATTTTTTTAACGCAAATGTCATACCATAACCTCTCGTTCCTAATGTCCCGAAACTTCCAAATTCACTTCAAAAGAAGGTTGTAATTTACTATCTTGAAGTCCCTAATATAAAGTCCTCCTTCACTCCTCGGTAATGAGATCGTTTCCCAACTCACTTTACTAATACCTCTTCTCGAGGCATCCCCTTTCCAAAATTTTTTTTCATGATTTGAATAAGCTTACCATTCACCGAGGAGGGAAGCTTGTAAATTGAAAGCAAATAAATAGGTAGAGAGGCTAGGACCAACTTAATAAGAACGACTCTACCACTATCTGACAAACACTGGCCCATCCATCTTTGAAGTCTACCATGAAACTTAGCAATTGGATTCCAACTTGATAACATAATACGCTTATAACTCAATGGAGCACCTAAGTACACAATCGAAAACTTTTCCACTTTACATTCGGCATACCCATTAACACAAGCTTCACTCACGTTCACCCCCAATAAGTGAACTCCTATGAAAATTAATACTTAGACCCGAAATTGCTTCGAAACATCAGAGGATCCTTAAGATGATTGGAATTAGAGATTTGTCGGCCGAAATAAAGCATAATGTATCATCTGCAAATTGAAGGAGAGAGACATCGCTAGTTAACCCATCGATTTAAAACCCGGTAACAATCCCTTCCGAATACTCGCGTCAAATAATTACTTGAAGCCCTCAACGACTAACACAAAAATAAAAGGAGACATAAGATCCCCTTGCTTCACCCCTCTATGTAGCCAAATTGGGTCACTTGGTGTCCCGTTAACCATAATCGACATCGTGGAATTCTCTCTACAACTTGATAACCATTTGATCCATCTTTCGGCAAAACCCATTCTCCATAAAACCGCATCAATAAAATTCCAAGAAATATTATCGTAAGCCTTTTTGAAGTCAAGTTTTAAAGCTAAACATGAGCATCTACTAGATCAAATAGAGTGGAGTACCTCCGATGCGATAAATGAACTTTCATGAATGCCACCTTTCCACAAAACCAAATTGATTTTCCAAAATCATATCCAAGAGGGATGGCTTAATACGGGCTGCTACGACCTTGGATACAACCTTATAAATGCCATGTACAAGAGAGACTGGCTGAAATTTACCTAGGGATTAGGACCCCGGGACTTTGGGAATGAGAACAGTGAAGGATTTCTTAATAGAAACCGGCAACTTCCCGGTAGCATAAAGTGTTTCGAACACTTCCATAACGCATGGTTTCAATTCGTTCCAAAATCGCTTGTAAAAATAAAAATTAAAGCCTTCCAGACCCGATGCTTTTCCCTCGTTGCATGACCTTACTGCTGCCCACACTTCCTATTCATTAAACGGTGCAACCAGCCCCGTGTTTAAAATCCTCATCTCTAGTGGGTCAGTTGCTGCAAATTCTAGCTCACTTCCCTCTAATGAAAGGTAAGAAGTCCGAGTTATCCCACCAACAATTAAGAGATCGAAACGGTTTCGCACTAGATGATTCAATAATATGTATTATAGATCACACCTAATAATTTATTTATTTCATTATTCTCTAAATTATTTATTTCATTACATTTCAATTTCTTCCCAAATTATTATCTCATAGTCAAGGTATTAACAACACTTCAATTATATAAAGTCGGTCAATTTTTTTCTAATTCTCTCTAACTTCTTTTATGAAAATATAAAAATTAATTCTTATAGTATATTCTTTATGTTTCCTAATAGTTTTAAAAACACGTAGATTTGTTACAAGATTAAGTTCCCTCCAGTCTGCTGAGTTGAATTATACGTAGTAACTAGACCTTGCCATGTAATACTTATACTATTTGGTCGGTAAAAACTTCCATTTCCACTTTATTTTATACTATATTTATTTAGCTTCTTCAGAATTGGTGTATAGGGCCAATAAGTGAGCAAGAGCAACTAAAAGGACAAGTTGCAGGCATACTTGCAGCTTTTGATTGATTTCCAAATCCTATCTATGTCCACATGTGAATTAAGACTCACTTTCATTACTCTCAAATAACGTCAACTTGTATGGCATTAGTTTAATCTGATAGTCGGTGAGACTGAAATGTCATTTAATAGAAAAAAAACTGAATGAGGATAAGATTCATAAATGGATAATAAACAAACAATATGGACCACGGCCCAAATATGCTATTTGCAAAAACAACTACAAAATGTTTCATTTAACAGTGACAAACTGACAATTTTGTGGAGTCCATTTGAGCCAAGTTTACGGGATGTTAATGAATCGAACCACGACAGAATCTATCTAGGCTAAGCTCATCTTGAAAATGAAAATGATCGAGTTCAGCGCGTCAAGCTTAGATTTTTTAACCTGGCTTGAGTTCGTGAAAAAATTCAACATTCTGAAATATAATCCAGAAAAAAAATCTAAAGATGTGAAATTGAAAAAACGTGGTTTGAGCAGATATCTCAACTTTGAGAGTTGGTTTACGAAGTGTACTTATATTAAGGTATTAAGGGTTATGTACTATTTACAATTAATAGATAACAACCAAGCCCCAAGTTCATCATAATAAAATTAGATTATATATTATTATATAATAACATATATAAGAAATTAGTAATGATACATAGTATATGCAGAATAATTATACGAGCTTGTTTACAAGATAGTATAATGACACATAGTTTACAAGATTTCAAGTGAACCTTGAAAATTTTTGCTAAGCTTGTTAATATATCATGACAATCTTGAACCCGAATCGAACTTGGCCGAGCTTTGACACCCCTTAAGTTAATAATGAAATAGAACCAAGCTCAACTAACTAGTGGTATAGAGAACTGCATAAGATTTAGTCAATGCAATATCACAGTAACAGAATGTTTCAGTGAAAGAGTTATTTCAAAGTTCTAACCTTACAGCACCAAAAAGAAAGAGAAAGACATGGCAATTGTTGATTTTGTGAAGCATCATATACAATCAGGCGAGTTTGGAGTCGATGTCCCCAAGTTTCTACATGTTTACCCATAAATGTGTAAGAGTAAATTTCTTAAAAAGCAGAACGAAAAAAAAGTTATGAGACCACAAAAAACGCCCTTTAATAGCTCATAAATTAATTAGTTTGCTTTAATAAAAAAAAGAAGAAGATGTAGATGCGGTTATATATTCCATTACTTATCAATGCACAACGGAGGCATGAAATAAATAATAGTGACAAATTCAAAAATTGAGCTTCCAGGTTATCACTGCATTAGACGAATGCGTCTATAAATTGCTCGAAAAGTCTGTCTGCCATTCCTAGCAACCTTTTGTCCTTCTTCAGTAGCAATACTTCACAGCATTACTACATCCTCTTCTCCAAGTTCCTACTCTCTAAGGGCTTCGATTTCTAAACATCAGTAATTGCACAGATAATGTCGCCAACCTCAAGAACATAAGCATATTTGTCTAACAAATGCGGACTAACAACCCTTCTTTGATGGTTTTTCTTCTTGAAGTGGGGATCAGGGAACAAGAAAAACATCTTCGAAAGCTGTCCTTTCCCAAAATGATTCGGTATGTACTTCGTGGAATCGGTTCCAACGACCGAGACATTTCGCAATTGATCTGGATTGGCTACCCTTAGACCTAAATTTCGTTCTTGACATACTCCGTTACGTTCGGTTGGCGGAATAGAATAGAATGGGATAAAATAGATTATGTATGCAAAAACATCAATTATGATGCATGATTCCGATGTCGGAGGGAACAGCTCAATCTAATTTTCATGGAAATCACGGAATATCTATTCCTCTTTGAAACGGAGGAATAACTATTCAGTGATTCCCATGGAAACTAGGAAGAACTATTCCTTTCGACGTCGGAATCATGTATCATATTTGACGTTTTTGCATTCATTTTCTATTCTATTCTATTCTATTCCATTCCGCCAACCTAACTTTCATCCCAATCATTAGGGTGTTTGTGAAAAGTGTTGAAAGACTTATAAGGAGCCCTCCAAAACCGCAGCCAATATCAGCAAACTGGATCTTTTTGGGGGTATTTACGTCATTAATCACCGAAAAAAGATGATTAATGGGAAAAGAGAACTTAAACAGATCATATTGGCATATAATGTAAAAACGGTTCACCTATAGATAGATACTCCATCTCCGTATACTAAATATTGTCGTTTTAACTAATTCACAGTTTTTAAGATAACAATTAACCGAATGAGGTGATTTACTAATTTACCCTTTCATAAATGTCATATTCTATTTTTAAGACTTCATTAATATGTTCAATAAAAATAATTTGATCTATAATCTTCTCTTGAAAGTTAAACAATAAATAGGGGTATGAATGGAAAGCTTGGGAAAAAAAAACACCTTGGAAATACAAAATGATAATAAAAAAAAGACATTAAAATCTTTCTAAAATGATAATATTTAGTAGATGGAGGAAGTATTTTTCTTAGACACAACACAACCATTCACTTTGATGTATCCACGTAAAAGAAAATTTGTTCATTGAACTGTCAAACAGTAAAGTATGGCAGAGAACAAAATGGGTGAACTATGAACTCGACAAAACCAAAGAATGTACTATGAGAAAACTATTTACAATGTAGCACAATGAAAGAGGTGACAATATGACAAAGTGTGATAATTATTCAGAATGAACTGGAAAGTGGTTAAACAGATCGAAACCGACATGGTGTGCGTTTTCCTTTGTTTTCAGTGTTTCATATTAAAAATTTGATCGAGAATAAGAAGAACCAAAGATACATAATGTCACAAATCTAAGCCAAACATTGAATAGAGATGACTTGCCCTCTGAATATGTACTCAGGGTTCAAAGGGCAACGAAGATGAAATTGATAATTGAGGATGTGTAATTCAGTATATTGTCGTGGGATTCAATTGGTAATAACAACTCCGGATATTCGAAATTGAAAAACATGAAAAACAACTTCGAAAGGTTTTGAATACGGACGAATGGTAGGAAGAAAACTTACTTCGACCTTGATCCAAAAATGGTCAATGGACACAATGTAAATGCAAATAAATTTGCCCTCTGTTGACTCGAGACCGAGTTTTTTTGCCGGAACAATTAGAATTTCAAAAATGACTTGTCACCAAAACTTGACAAATCATCAAAGTTGCAAATTGTCAAATACCTCAAACAACTTCCAAGTAGAGTAACACATATAGTGTTTGGAAAAGTGTGTTTTGAAACCTTCTTATGAAATGCTACTAATTCAATTGAACTTATTTTATGTACAATGTTTAAAAATTTGGAACATGAAATGAAATGAATTGCATTTCCATGAAATAACTATTTCCTAATTCAATTGAATTAATTTTATGTATAGTGTTCAAATATTTTGTACATGAAATAAAATGAATTGAAATGAATTGAATTGCATTTAGTTCCATGAAAGAAATATTTCCAAACATAGAGATAACACTGGCAAATTATTCATATGCATGTGGAATTGTTGCGAAAATAAGAGTATAATATGAAAAAAAAAGACAATGAAAGGGGAATTTTTTATTCAACAACCACATATTTATACAAAGTCATAACTAAATATGCAGAAGAGAATATACTACATTAATTATAGGGCTTTTTTTTGACTAATGTAGGAAATGGCCTTAATAATTTAGGTTTATAGAACATAATTTAAGAGGCTCATAAAATTATATCCAAATTCCAACAATACGTGATGAATAAAAGAAGCCAAGCCCTGCTTCTGTTCTTTCCTCTCCTCACCGATTTCTCTGCAATAACTTTCGATAACATCTCATTGTCAATCTGTTATTCCGGTGAGAAGAAACAAGCATTCCAGGCAAAATAGGTAAGTAACTTCCATCTCCGATCAACGATTATTGTAGCTATTATGATCAACGGAGAAAAAATTTCCAAGCAAAAACATGTTAGTTTTGATTCTAAACCTAAAGTTGATTTAGATTAAACCTAAATCTAGTTTTTTAATCATTTTTTCTATAAAAATTCTACACATATGTACTGCATTTTAACTTATTAAATCTGATTTAGATTAACCCTATTTCGGATCTTGATATCGTTTTTTATACCAAATGATTAGTAATGATCTTTTGTAAAAAGTGAACTAGCAATTTAGGTTTAACCGAATTGCAGTTGAAAATAATTCAGGTTAGAGCGGGAGCTTTAAATGCAGCGAGATTAGAGAGCTCGAAGTAATTCTGGGTAATTGCAATGAAGATTCTGTGGCTGGAATTAATCGTTCTGATTCTGACCAAGTATTGGAAGATTGTGCTCTTCAGCTCGAGGTAATTCTGGGAATACGATTTACTTTCTCTTTAAGATTTGCCTTTTCTTCGGCCATAGTTCGTTGTATTCCTTGCATTAATATATCTACTGTCAAGAGTGATATTTTTCTTTTTGCAGAGCAATGTGCAGTAGATTATTTATGAGTGCAATGACTTCAGCCTTCTAAGGATCGAAGATTTGGGAAAGTCTGCATTTTCTATTTATTTGATTTCTCTGCACTAGAGATTATTAATTATTGGAATAGTTTGTGCTTAACTTGTCCGGGTATTGATGTAGTGGTTTTGTCACTTGTTAACTCTAGAATTTCATAATCTATTTAAAAAAAAATTTGGGACTTGTGTTAATTGCTTTTAGAACTTAGGAAATATGCCATCAGTTTACCCTACTCACAAATGCTTTACCACGTGTTGGAACTGCATGTGTTAATTCAGGTTTCACTGAACTGCATGTGTTAATTTTGTATAATCTAATTTATATATGAAACATGCAGGCCCTCAGCCAGCACATGTCAGAATTAGAAAGAACCATCCTGCAAATAAAAAAAGAAATTGTACGTGTCCTTTATTTAACCTTTGACTCATCCCAACATATATTTAACCTTTGACTCATCCCAACATATTAACATTCAGAGTGTTGCAATATTATGTTGTTTGGGAAAGTGTAGTGACAGTGGTGTGCTTGTGTTATTTACTTAGGGTCTTTCTCTGAACGAAGATGAGAATAGTTTGGCTTCAGCCCAATTAAATAATGTCTCACAGTTTCCCAAGTGAGTTAGCTACTGCATACTTGAACATGTACTCTATAATAAGTTAAGTTCAAATAATACAACTACTTATAAGTTGAAGTTGAAAAGAAAGAGCCTAAAGCAGAGTCATTCCTAAAGTTAGTAGCTAATTACTAATTAGAGTCTCATGATGCCCATTTCCAACTGCATAAACAGAATACATAACTTCCCCCTAACATCTTACTAACCCTCTAACATAAATTAATTTGTCTGTCCATTAGTACCCTTACTATTTTTTCTTGAATGCGCTCTTCTAGTCTAAGACCTATGATAAATTTAAAGTAGGGCCAACTGATGGCATATGGAATTTTTCCCATCATGGAGAAATGTGCTAAATGGTTTAAGCATGGGAATTGTGGGAGCAATGATAACTATGCTACTTGGTATTACCATCCAATTGCTCACTCATGTAGCTAATATATCTCATGAAAGTTGTTTAATGTACTGCAGGCTCTCTCTGATTAGATTAAGAAGATTTCACCATTGGTCAAGCTCGAGGATATAGACCAAGTAAGCTTATTCTAAAAAATAGAAGACTAGCTACTTTAATATGTTATAATGATAACTTAACATTCATTGTTCATAAGATGCACATTGGTGCTTTGATAACTATTTCGTTAAATAGATAGACAATTATTCGTTGACTAGACAAGTTTGATTTTTTCTGCTGCATTATATGTTGATGGTTATGCAATGAGTACACATCTATCTTGTTAGATTTTTTAAGTACTCATAGGTAGTTTGATTCTGGTTTTAGATTGATATATTTATATGCTGCCTATTCTTCTTAAACGAGCAAGGAGGTTATGAGTACAGAATTTGCTAAATTTGAACATAGATGGATACTCGTCTAAAGCTATGGAATGGATTCTGTTTTTAGGACCTAGTCCTCAACTGAAAAATTCATTTCAAAATAAAACATGTTAAATATTATCGGATTCCTTAGCTCCATGAACTAGCGAGGCTTGTCATAAGGATATAACATAACAGTATAATATATCCTGATCATGAAGCATGATTATCATTATGACATCTTCTTCTAAAGTTAAAATACAATGTGATAGAAATGTATAGGATTGTATGCTAAACAAGAATTTACATTTATAATTCTTGGCTGGTTTCTTTACTTTGACTGCAGTGCGAGATACATAAAAAAGGAGCTAAATATTTGATAAATAGTAGGTGGATTTTGAATTGGTTGCTTTTGTTGTGTGAGTATTATATGACATATATGCTACTACCAAGTGGGTTGTCTACCATTATGTTATACACTTGTTAGATGTTTCTGCTTGCTATGCACCAGTTCATCTTATATTTTCACAATAGCTTGTTTGATGTTGACAAGAGTTTTTGAATTGGTTTTGCTTGGTTGAAATTTTTTATATAGTTTTTTCGAATATGCAGATTTGATCCATGTGTTTTCCAATTTGTCCAGAGATCTTAACTTCATTGAACATATGCATATTACAGAATGGAAACTGTAAGTGAAAAACGTAAAATTCTGCTCACCATAGCACAAATTATCCTTTATTTCATGTAAAAATTTCATGTGTGCTGGAATTTTTTATCTTTTTGCCGAAACCAAAGGGCAAAACCCATTATTATTGATCTTGGCCTATACTTATCCAAGAAATCTGACCTTGCTTTGACTTCTCAACACCAATCGCTTCCCACTACTTTCAAGTTGTTTACTAGTATGCATATATCCATTCAACTACCCAACTACAATATATATATATATATATATATATATATATATATATATATATATATATATAGACACACATACACACACACTCTATTATATAGATATGAAGATCAAATTAATACATTTAGTTTGCCCCAAATGGTATAATATGTATTATAACATATTGAAAATTGGTATAATTTATGATTATCTATTTAGGGGAATTTGTTTTTAAACATATTATATGATGTGTTTTTTAGAAATTGGTTTTTAAAATACTATTAGGCACTTTATACAAAATCACAATTAATCTTGCCACATATTTGTGTATGCATTGGAAATTAAGTTAATGAAAAAGATGGCCTGATAATGAACTGAGTTTAGATTAATTTCTTAGATGTGGTTCTCTTGTTAACTGAGTTTCTTTTGTAAAAGAAACCATGAATCATTTGGAATAGTTTTTTCTGTAACTATGAATTGGTTGATTTGTATATTTTATTTGAGTAAATTCATGTTCCTGGTTAGTGTACATGGTGCACTTGCAAAACAACTACAGAGAGAAATATGTTAAAAAGTTGTATTGCATAGACTTGTTTAATAGCGATCATTTCTAATGCAAAGTTGAATTCACTTCTCTGAAAAATATCAAAAATATTAACCATGTTTTGCTTATAAGTCATTGATTATCAGTCATTCTTCTCTAATTGCTAATTAGAAAGCTATATCATATTTGTATACATGTATTATACCATTTTAAAAAATTAAAAACGGTATAATATATATTATACCAATATTAAAACTGGTATAATACATATTATACCAGTATTAAAACTTGTACAATATATATTATACTATAAATGCTACTAGTCAATAGGTTTCTGTGAACAAATTAATGTAAATTGAAAAATATGAAAATTACAAAGTCATGCCGTAATTAAATAAAATTTTGAAACACAGGTAAACAAATTACCAGAGTTCAAACGCAAATTTCAAGATAAACAACCAGTAGTTGAAGAAGTTGATGGTTCGGAGGTAAAAAAATCTCTTCTTAACTATATACACATCCGTCAGCTAGATAGATACATATATTACTTATCATAAACGTATGTCTATTATATAGATATGAAGATCGAACTAATTTATTTAGTTTTTCCCCAAATGGTATAATGTGTATGATACCATAATGAAAATTCGTATAATATATGACTATCTATATTATTAGAATGTCTATGATTCTTTGTTTTCAGTTCTTATAGTGAATAACAATAAATTCTAGTTCACGTTGTTTTCAGTTGTGATCTTTAATTAGGAAACTGAACTTTATACCTGTTTCTTCAATCTTGAATTAGTTTTAAAATTTTAGAATTATTTTGATTATCAAACGAAATTGTCCAAATAATTCAGATAGTAACAATGACATTTTAGCAGCATTAAATGGGTAGAAGCTATTATGAGTTTAGATGGTTTCGTAATGAAGGTGTTGAACAATCATTTTTTAAAATTGCATTTAGTATTCTTAAATGGTATAATATATATTATACCAATATTAAAACTGGTATAATACATATTATACCAGTATTAAAACTGGTACAATGTATGTGCATCAACTATTCAAAGTTTGTTGGATAAGTTATTTAATTATTAATTGTGTTATGTTTAGATAACCGATGGATGCCAATGGAGAAAATATGGACAAAAGATGGCCAAAGAAAACACGTGTCCTCGTGCATATTATCCTTGCACCATGGCTGCTTGATGCCCAGTTTGTAAGCAGGTTAACTTAATTAATTTGTTTAACTATGAAGCATAATTTACCTATTCATCCATTCCATATTTTGATTGCATCATGACTATTTTTTACTTGCTAATTCATACTTTCCCAAGCATATCGAAGCCCTTTAAGTTTCTTAAATGATCTCTTTTCTTCTTTACATAGCATACCCACTACAGTGAATGAGAATGTTGCTTAATTCCTCAGTAGAAATATTTCAGAATGATTCTTTTGGGAGTACGCAAAAGCTCACATGGGATCCCAGAATATTAAAAAATCAAGTGTGTCAAAGTGTTATATTAGTTATATATCATTGTTACACTTGTGTTATACAACTATTATACTAGTTTATATCATTGATCTCATTTATACTTACAAAATGATATAAAATTGCTAGAAGATAGATCTTATACCAGTTTATGTCAGTGTTATACATATTTTATAATAGTTTCAATCAGTGTTATACATATTTTATACCAGTTTAAACTAGTATAACCATAGTTATATTAGTTCAATAACAATTTTACGACAATGTTATTCTAGTGTCATTCTAAAGAAATACGATATAATGAATATAATATTAAAATGCAAACTTGTATTATATGCATAATACCACCAGGAAACATCAAGTACAAAGAAAATTGATATTATACCAAAATGCAAATTCGTATAATATGATTTATATAACTTGAAAATAATCACTATTATACCAAAATGCAAACTCATCTACTACGAATAATGTAACTTGGAAAAATCACATATAAAGAAATCTGTTATGATAAACATTATACCAAAATGCAAACTAGTATAATATGTTTTATTCCAATTAATTCATGTTTTACTTGTGTTATACCAAATATAAAAGTGGTATAATATATAGCATAACAAAGCTAAGTAACAACAAAACCATCAAAGAACCTACAATATAAAACATAAACCGGTATGATACATATTATACCAAATATAAAAAATGTATAAATTCTATTATAGTTTAGCTAAATAACAACAAAACCAATACAAGAGCAAATTATACCAAACATAAAAATATGTATATAGTCTATTATACAAAAGCAAACTTACAACAAAATCATCACAACAACAAAATAAATAGGTATAATACAGATTATACCAGATATATGAAAAATATAAAGTTTTTCATATCAGATAAAGCTGTCCAAAGCTGCCCATTACAATTCCTTATGTTCCCACAGAACGTTCTTGTCATTCTCTCTACTAGTCTCATCAGATTCTTTCTTGCTTCTGCACTTGATATTGCTGCCAACAATCTCAAACATTTCAATTAAAATTATTCAATTAATTGAGATTATAAAAGAGTTAACTAATTAAGTATACATACCTCCTAAATCAGGGATATATCTGGCCATGAGACTAGCAACCCTTTCACACTGTTGTTTCAATACACCAAGCTTGTGTTGAGCTCCAAATGCAATTCTATTATACTGGATGCTTCAACATGCCACATATGTCGCACATAAATAAATCATATGCATGATCATAAAATAATAGAATGACATTAATGAATACAGTGGTACCAATACTTTTTTAGAATAAAAAATTTACCTTCCCACTGAACTTTTTCTCCAGCTCGAAAATAAGAAATAGATGATTCTTCATGCATGCCTTCCTTAATCTAAATAGAACATAAACAACAATAGCTTTGTGATTCATAGGATAAGTCAAAACTTCAAAGAATCAAGGATGTATATAAAAGTTATAT
This sequence comes from Euphorbia schlechtendalii, assembly GCA_949673415.1. NCBI lineage: Eukaryota > Viridiplantae > Streptophyta > Magnoliopsida > Malpighiales > Euphorbiaceae > Euphorbia > Euphorbia schlechtendalii. The sequence goes on from CATIWQ010154924.1 coordinate 12,985, forward strand.
CTAATCGAAACTCCAAATAAACAAGGACAAATCAGAATCATAAAAACTCATAATCAATTCAATTCACACTCTATATTATGCATTAGCATCCATAATTTAATTCTCTAACACAAAATCTCATTGAGTCATTTCATCGAACACCTTACATGCATATTCTAAAAGCTCCACAATTTCCATACATACATAAAATCTAGATAAAAAATTAAACAAAACATACTCAACTGCGAGATTCAACACCTAAAAGAATTATGGAGAAACCGAAATCAAAAGAAATTAAGTCAAATCGTAACTTACGGACTAAGTTCATAAAATTTGAAATCGAAAAAAGATAGATGAAGGACGACGATAATTGGAAATGGTAGAACAACAACGAGAGATAGAGTAACGGTGAGAAAGTGAAATGCCAAGATCGGTAAGAGAGAGTAAGATATGATAGTTTCGTGAGTTGAAGATGAGAGCTCAAAAGGAGTAAGAAGAGAAGATTGTTCTGCTTATATAAATAACGTAAAAGTACAATATCAAAACTATAAAAAGACAAACTTACTAATTAAAGCTGTTTTAGTTATTACTTTAAATAAATCTAATTACAGTGTATTCTTTACGATTCCGCTTAATTATAGGAATGGCACACCCTAATCCTAGACGTAATTCATCCCCTAACCGCCCTAGAAACCACCTCAGCTGTGCCAAAATCCCTACCCTTCCCCATCGTGATCACCACCCTTTGCACCATGATAGATCTCCCTTGCTCAAGAGGATTGTCAATTCCTACCAGTGAATCGAATCTATTTTGAAAACTTTCCCAATTCACATGACTCAGTTACAATGCACTCGGTCTTTCTCAAGTATGGCGTTGTTGGATCAGTATATGTTATTCATAAGAGGAATAGAAAGAACCTCAATTTTGGCTTTTAGAGAATCGATAGATCAATCCCCACGCATGAAGCCCTCTACAGATTGAATTTTATCATAATTGAATTCACCTGTCTACGTGCATAGAAGGCAAGATTTTCACAATGCAACAATGTGAATCGTTCTCCATTATTAGAAAACACCTTCTAGCCCCTAAACCCGTATCTGAGCACCTAAGGAAAATGAATACTTTTCGTGAATTCTCTCAAGATAATCGCTGGTATGTAGATGCGGTTGCACTGGTTCATTATTCAATCAAGATGAAATTGGATGATTATACCTTGAAAGTATAGTGGACTAGGTGATCATGCTTGGCTAAGGTAAGGAAGCTTTCCTTAATCCCTACCTTATTTCAGATGGTGCAAGACCATAATTTTGTAGTTGAGTTTGTCACTCTATTGAGAGGATTTTCAGTTGTTCTTTCTTTTTATCCAAATGATGATATTACTAGATTTTTGAATGATGATTGGTTATCACTACACGATATTATTTCTGAAGTTACACCTTACCCGACGAATTTTGTTTCGAGTGAATGCTTGGTGTACATTGACTTTTTAGGTTTGCCGATGACTGTCATTACTGAGCCTTTAATAAGTTACTTGTCATCTTATGTTGGGAAGCTTGTTTTGATTGATTTTAACTTTGCAAAACCAAAGTAACTAGATGCGGTTTCATGCTTAATATGAGTTCCTTTGCAAAGCCCTAATCAGAAATTAAATCTATAAATTGGGGACACTATTATCACAATGTGGATTAACCTTCACCAAGAAATGGGAAAGAAGAAATGCATGGACTGTGATTCTCAGAGTTTGGGTGGCCTGTCTGTACCTTTATTGGAATCTGATCACCAAATTATCATACTAGAAAGTGCCCTAGTTGGCTTGGCTGGCGTGACTTATGTTGTTATGGAAGGTGATCAATTTATGGTGATCACTTGATTTGATTATTAATTTGACTATTGGAAACGTTTCTATTCATGTTAGCGCCCGTATCAAACAACTCACAGCTTACCATAATTATGATGAGATGAGTTCACAATCTTCAAGTTCTACCACTCCATGTTCAGCCTCTGTTTTAAAGGAGAATAGATGGGAATGTTTGTCATCAAAAGCCACGACTGTAGAAAATGCAATTTCAATTTCGAAATCCAACAATGCTGATAACATTAATCTGATCTCTATGATCAAACAGGCTGACATCAGTCCGGTTGCTTTGATATCCAGCCATTCGATTCACCATTTAGATTCTAGTTCAAACTTAGGTGGCTCAGTCTCAGCCACTGTTGATGGAACAGAAATCCCCCACCTGTGCAAGTCGATCACTGATGATGCTGCCAGTAGCTTGGATGCCCCAATATCTGATCATTCAATAATCCAATCATCATCTTTTTCATCGAAACCTAACATTCGAAACATGAACCGGCTATTTCTCCAATCACATTTAAACAAACCAAGTGAGACTCTCCTCACCTGGTTTGATGGGTTGAAACTCAAGCTGTTCAAGGAGTGCTCAAAGTCCTTGGTTATGAAAGCAATCGAAACAAGTTTGAGATCATAGAATCTCTGCTTCATCAAGGTTTTATCAACTAATTTTATGTCTTTTTCTTTCATTTGTTGGAATTATCATGGGGGTATCTCTAATAATGCGAAACAGCAATTCATGCTTTCATGTTCTCGGAAGTACAATTTACACTTTGTGGTTTTAATTGATACGAGGGTGGAATTAATCTCGGAGTTTGTATTTCGGAATTTTTGGGGACATAATAATTTCAATTGCAATTCTATTGGCTCAGACTGTTTATCAGGAGGGTTGGCAATCTCATGGAATAATGTCCTCTTGCGGGGATCGTTTTTTGCATCCTCCTCTCGTTGGTTGATTACTCTTTTTCATTTGGTCTTGAGTGATATGGACCTTTAAGTAGTTGCTTTATATGGTTCAACGGAATGGAATGATAGGAGATTGATGTGGCTCGAATTAACTCCAATCATCTCACATCTTGATAATGCTTTCGTATGTGATGATTTCAATGAAGTGCTCCATGCAAATGAGAGATCTAGTGGTTCGACATCTCCCTCCTTATTGAGCTTCCGTGACTTTGTTAATAATTGAGAGCTTCTCGATGTTCCTTTGGAAGGCCGTGACTATACGTGGCATAACTCGAGGTCCTTCCCCTGAATTGATAGAGTTCTCATATTGTTGGCTGAGTTTATCAATAAGGACATTGGACACCACCTTATCGGACCATTTCTCGATTTTATTCCAAAACAAACCCACCTCAAGATCAGGTCTGAAGCCATTCAAGTCACTAAATTGTTGGTGGGAACACAAGGATTTTTCCCTTTTTATTCGAAACAATTGGGCGAGAATTTGTAGTAAGCACCGTGGTTGCGATTTTGCATATAAGCTGAAATTTTTAGACAGTTCTATTGGTCCATGGCATCGAGTGAATTTTGGCAGCCTTCAAGAGGATATTCAAAGTCTTGAACAGCAGCTCCTCTCCCTCATAGACAGCTCCTCTACCCGACCAATTGATACCTCACCGTCATCGATTTATTTCTCAGTAAAATCAGCTCTAACCCACAATAAATCTACCTTGGATAACATACGCCATCAACAATCAAGAGTAAATTCACAACTTGGGGACATTAATACGAGCTACTTTCAAAGAATTGCTTCAGCTCGGTATAAGAACAACCGAATATCATGCCTCGAATTAAATGGTTCTTTATCAAGTGACTTGGGGGAATTACCACTACAATTTTATAGTTCTATTCAGAATTATTCGCAGCTCCTCGACCTAGTCCATTCTCACTTCGAAAGCTTGGTTTCAATCGGATTTCGCCTAGCGACAATGTCATGTTGATAGAATCATTTTCGAAAAAGGAGATTTGGGACGTGATTTGCTCTTGCCATGAGAATAAATCCCTGGGTCCGGATGGCTTCAAACATTTCTTCTATAAAAGGGCTTGGGATTTCATGAAAATGAACTTCTTAGCACTACTTGGAACCTTTCACGATTCCGGCTTTCTTCCGAATTAAATCAAATCCTCATATACGGTGCTCATTCCAAAAGTTCCAGGAAGTTGTTCGATTCAAAATTTCAGACCTATCGCTTTAATTCATGGAGTATATAAGGTGGTTACTAAGCTACTTTCTTCTCGATTGAAGTTGGTTCTACCCTCATTGATCTCCGGTAATCAATTTACTTTCGTAAAAAGCTGAAACATCCACGAATGCTCTTCCGTTGCTTCTGAAATACTTCACTCGATCCATAATAATCGTCGGGGCTATTTTGTTCTTAAATTGGACTTCCATAAGGCTTTTGATAGTATCTCTTGGAAATACATTGATGCCGTTCTAACCAAAATGGGCTTCTCCCATAAATGGATTACATGGTTAAGGGGATGCCACCACAATTCCACCACCTTCATCTTAATTAATGGAAGTTTGAGTACCCCAATTCGCATTCATAGAGGAGTGAAGCAAGGAGATCCTCTTTTTCCTTTCATCTTTGTTCTTGCGGTAGAAGGCCTAAAGTAACTTATTGATATTAGTATTCGAGAAGGTTTTCTTCCAGGATTTAAAATTGAGGATGATTTACCGGACGTATCTCTACTTCAATTCGTAGATGACACAATATGTTTCTTACCGGGTGACTCATCTCTTATCGAACCGTTCACTCGCATATTACGATGTTTTGAATTGATCTCTGGCTTAAAGATAATTTTTCACAAGAGTTCATTAATTGGAATTAATATGGATCACTCAACCGTCCAAACTTGTGCGGCAAAGTTAGGATGCAAGGTCGATAAATTCCTAATTCAATATCTTGGAACTCCGTTGAGCTATAAACAATTACATTGTGGAAATTGGAAAATTTCATATTCACTTGGCTTCATGGAAAAGGAAATGTCTCTCTTACAGGTAGGGAAATTTTGGTTAAATCGGTGCTTGCATCAATTTCGATTTATATGCTTTCCCTTTTCAAACTCCTGATAGCAGTGGAAAACAAGCTTGTAAGCCTTATGCGTAACTTTTTATGGAGAGATGACACGGCTAGTTATGGCATGTGTAAAGTGAGTTGGGACACGATAAATTTACCTGAGCACCTTGGCGGCCTATCTATCCGAAACTTCAAACTCACAAATTGTAGTCTCCTTATCAAATGGATTTGGAGATTGCGTTTGGATAACGATGAGTCACTTTGGGCAATTTTTTGTGCTAAGAGACACAGATTCAATTCATGGTGGGATTTAATTAACGAAAACTTCTCGAAATTATCTCCAATTTGGAAAGATGTCATCTCTTTATGCTACTGTAATTCACAATTTTGGGATTTCTATTTGAAAAACATCACGGTTCTACTTGGCAATGGGTCTTTGGTAAGTTTTTAGCCAGATAATTGGACTTCGAGAGGTCCGTTGAAGGAGCTTTTGTTCGACTTATGGGCAATACGCAATCGGAAAAACTCTTCGATTAGAGAGGCTTGCAGCGGGCTGTTTGAATCTGATTGGCATGAGCGATGGTTTTAGCTTAGACGGACTTCGCGAGACAGACCAAGAAAGGTGTTTGGAGCTGATTGCAGTGATGCAGGTTGCTGTCCCGTCGATTTTTTAACTAGCAACAGCCTCTGCCTCACTAAGTGCTAAACAGCAGGTCCATGTTGCTTACTCGGACAACAACAATTTTTTTCAATGGAAAATCGAGAAAAACATAGAGTTCTTTGCCAATTCCTTTTTAGTTAGATTTTATGATGATGACAAATGGCCACACCCTATAGCCCCTTTCAGACTTGTTTGGAAATCTTGTATGATACCACGGGTTCATTTCTTCGGATGGCTAATGCTTCACGAAGAATTTGATGAAAGAATTTTTGCTGTCGCGAGGTTGTGCTTCTCTAATGGACTCGAATTGCCCTTTTTGCTTGGACACTGAATCAATGGACCATTCGCTATTTTTTTTGTAAGAATAGCTGGGTCTTTTGGTGTAGTGCACTCAAATGGATTGGGATTTCTTCTCCTATCATGAGTTGATCGTATGATTTTCTTTCGCTATGGAGATCATTCTTCTCAAACAAGGCAAGGAAAGAATTCGCAACAACACTATGGTTCTCAATTGCTTGGAGTATTTGGAAGAGAAGAAACACGTTCATTTTCGAAGGAATCATCGAGCTAGCAGATTTATTTATTGCAAATATTTATCAATGTTGGTTTTATTTTAAATGTAGGAAGAAAGCTCTCTCATTTTCGGCCTCGGATATCTTAATCGATTCGAGTTTACTTTGTATTTATTTGGGCGATTCGCATTTTTTGACGCACTCTTTTTAACAAAAGAGGATTGAGTGTTTTGTAAGCAAGCGAACGCATCAACCTAGTTGGGACGTTCACCACGAAATTTTCACCCTTTCCAACTTTTTTTCCGATGGAGGAACACATTGTTCCTTCGGAGGTTTATTTTAAAAAAGGAATTGAATAGAGCTGTGATTGATGATCAAATTGTACATCATGACAATTCTCTTAATTTACAATCTATGAATAACAAAAATTCTAGTATTGTGGTATCATCAGAAATGGTGTTATCAACCAATGGAAATTTATTCTCTTCGGATCCAAATATTTACAACAGGAACAAAATTATCCTTTTATTTTAGATGAATGGGAGTCATTCAAATGAGATCTTTGTGTTTAGGTTAGTAGGTTCTAAGCTTGGTTTGTTAAATGAGAAGAACAAAGAAGTCACCTTGGTAGTTTTGAAAGACCAATAAGCTACCTAAAAGCCATTGGGACTCTAGGTTTTATTGATATTATTTATGTCTTTATCATTTACAAATTGGAATTGTCAAGGAGGAATGTGTAATAGTGCAAAGCAACTTTTTGTTTATCCTTGCATTCGTAAAATGAATTTATAGTTTATTGTTCTGGTTGAGACTAAGATTGCAAGTATTAGTAACCTTATTGTTTGGAAGTTTTGGGGACATAACGATTTTTCTTATCAATGCATACCATCTTAAGGCCTACCGGGGATTACTGATCTCATGAAATTCGATTCTTGTGAACGGCTCAATACACTCATTATCAACTCGTTGGTCTATTATTTATTTCACTTCTCATTTATTAAATGTTTATGTTATTGCTTTATATGGTTCCACTGCTTGTGAGGAGCGTATTCAAATGTGTAGAGATTTACTTTCGCTTATCCAACAATTTGATAATATTATTGATTGTGGGGATTTTAACGAAATCCTTCATGCTCATGAACAATTAAGCGGGGGTGTGGCACTATCATTATTATGTTTTCAAAAATTTGTAAACGAAAATGAACTTTCAGATTTGCCGCTTCAGGGACATGACTATGCCAGACATGATGTATGCCCTAGATGCAATTAGGGCAATATATCTTCATTAACTATAATCTACAAATAGTTTTCAGATTGATTTTATCAATAGTAAAGGCAACTTTGTTGTTTATCAATGTTTGTTTAAGTTATATATCTCGCTGGTATCATATATATATATATATATGTGTGTGTGTGTGTGTGTGTGTGTTATTATGTATATGCTCATTGATAAGACAAAGTCCATGAATACTTCATAGTGTGAAAGTGCAAGGACAAAGTGGGAACTATGTGGTGTGAGAACTGCACACACATGTTACTATGAATAGTATAAATATCCCTAGTCATAATTTCATTGAGACTGGACATCAATGAAGCGGACAGACTAGCATGTGTAGGCTTATTCCTTGGATTTGATCCAAGCAGCCAATCTCACGAGCTGAAGGTGGTACCTTGAATTAACGCATGTATGCATTTGTGTAATACATTGGAGACCACTATAAGATAAATACTCGGAAATAACTATATCCGTGTGTTGGTATCATTTTATTGCAGTAGCAGTACAAGTATCCTCAGACCTAAGATACTGGTTACCTTCTGTAAGAGTTACTATACTTTGGGTCATACTTAATCATACCCTAGTGATCAGGATGATACGGGTGATTACAAGTATAATGATGATCACTCATTAGTAAGCCGAGTAATCAAGATGGGATCCATCACTCCTAATATAGTGATATAATGGGAGTCGTGCCTTAAGGTCTCTTGTTGAAGAGACACACTCATAAACCTCTGATCAGAGTGTACGATTGATAGAATGGGTTTCTAGTCAATCTTGATACATTATGGCGAGTGGTGTTCTTAGTGAACAAGTGTAGCTCTATGATAGCTATGGCTATTACATGAGCTAACACTTAATCCGAGCTTAATAAACTAGATGGTACTTAACCTGATGGAAGGAGTGTATTGTATTGGTTACTATTGCAAAACCGGATCAAGTCACAAGCACATGACATTCCAAGTATCATGGGATCATACACCTTTGTTAGAAAGCCCATTTGATCATTTAGAGTTATCAAGTTCCATATCAGTTTGAAACACTAAGCCTAAAGGTTCCTAGATGGGAAGCCAAGTTTAAGTTAACCTCTAGTGGCTTTATACTTTAGGATCCTATGAGGTCACACACTTTGGATCTTTACCGAACTAAGTAAAAGACTTATAGACTGGGTCTATGCCGAGAATATAAAGAAAGTCAAACTAGCTAGGTGAATTATTTGGTTGGACCAAATAATAATTAAAATGTTTAAGGAGGGGTTTTGGAAAAATTGCACAAGGGCCAGTAAGGGAAATTTTTCCTGTTGCAAGTGGACCCCGGGAACGTGAGATGTTTGTGGGTAGGGCCTGCGCGCCTGCCCCGCGAGAAGTTTGGCTCATGAGCCACAAGCATGGGCAGGCACAAAGGCCAGCGCATACTGGCGGGCAGCAGGCTCGCAAGTGCTGTTGGCTTACGGGCAGCCCGCAAGCAAGGCTTGGGTTGACCCGCGCGGAGCTCAACAACTTGCATGTGGGATGGATCCCACTCCTCCTTTTTTATCCCCTCCCACCCCTCCTCTATTTACTCACTTCACCTCAGCCTTCCTTCTGAGTTTTGACATCTTTCTTCGTGAGCTTTTTGCGAGATCCTCCATGAGTTTCTCCACTGCCACAAGAATTCTTTTGAAGGTTCATTCATATTTTGAAGAGAGCCTTCTAAGTTATATTTTTAGGTTGGTCTTTGAGTGGTCTTCGGTCAGGATCTTTGTGGATAAATCATAGAGGCTGTTTTAATTTGGAGGCTAGTACTAACAAAGTACTGTCCATTTATTCTAAGGGCGCGCTGCACCAAAGGGAAGGCACGCATCAACTATTAATGCTCTTAGCTTAAATTCTAGGTGTCTTTTATTAAGTTTTATAAACCTATGAGCATCTATTGAATGTTTCAACTTATATTATATCAATCATGGCATGCTTAGGAGTTCTTTTAGGGTTTATTTTAAGTTTTGAAATTCCACCTTGCAAGTTTGCATGTTCAATTACTGCTTTTATTAACCAGTAGTTGTATCAGAGTCTAGTTTATGCTATGTATGATTGATGATAATATGTTGAAATGATATTTTCCATGAATTGATTAAGTATGTTATGCATGACTTAGGTTTCAATTCCTGTTATAGAAAATTATGTGATAACTACATTATGGTTTTACTCAAACTTAGTCTAGGTAATTATCATATAAATTAACAATGTTATACCACACATGTAAATGCTTTAAACTGAGGATCGTCTAGCACTTCACTCGATTAAAAGAATGAAATATTTAAATCATAGTTGTCTGTGGTACAATGAATTACAATGCCCGTGGTTATTTTGGCAAGGATTGGACTTGGCTTCTCATTCACTTTAAGGGGGCCTCTCCTACTTGAAAATCTCCATCGGTATTAGGTTCAAGCGTACCCAAGGGACTTTTATGACTTATTTGATTTCTAGTATGGGAATTGGATTCCGCATATGGTTTAACAACCATGGTTTAAGTTGTTAAATTAAAACTTATAGACATAGGCGCAAGAATTTAAACATGGACCTTGTTTGTTTTACATGCTATATGGAGTCTTGGAATAATGGAATGATTATGATGTACTAGTACTGAGCATGTTTCCTTAGATTAATAATTCAAAATAGCCCAGAATTATTATTATTATAATCATATTTATCATATAAGACCTAGACTAGGGTGAGACCAGTTGCATCAATAAAATGCCTACAACAATATTAAGGCGGTAAATTGTCTTCCTGTAATAAGTCATGATATGAATCTTATTAATGGATGTAAGGACATGTACAACATGCTTTCCCTTAACATGTGTTTGGTCATGAGATTAGATAGGGTTAATGCCTTAACCAAAATGGGTTAGCTTTCCATGTCAGTGGAGCTAATGCCAGATTGGAGGCATATTTGAGGAGTCATACAATTAGGTATGCACGTCTCAAGAAAGAGAACTCAAATGGACTAGCAATTGCATGGAATGCAATTGAACGGGTTCTAACCATGGTTGTGTTGTTGTGGCTTGACCTGCTTATAGCGGGGGTCATGATGAATGGCTATGGATGCTACCTACTAAGAAAATTGGTTGGACCAAATTTTCCGAATTCAATAGAATAGGCTATTTGAATGATGAGAAAAATAATAGGAAATATGTGTTTAAGTAAAGACTTGATATTAAATGCATGTACATATACTAATGTTTGAATAATTTCTATCTTATATCTAGGTTGAATATGAACATTATAACCATCCGTTTGGCAACAAAGTTTATTAAGGAGATAATTTTCATTAGTGGTTAGAGAATGTGATGAGAGTCCTACAAAGCCTTGGTCTGGATTATGTGCTAGATAATCCATATCCTGAACTCCCCGGAGAAGATCCTTTCATTTATCATATTGATGAGTACGTGAAGCATAAAAAAGACTGTGATTTCGTAAAGAATTTCATGGTCAATGCAATACTTCTAAGATACAAGTATCTATGCAAAGACTTAGACTTGGAGTCTATACTTGTGCAGCTTGTGATGATGAATGAACTTGAAAGATTCATGCTATCTACAAGTTTAGCCAATTGGAAAGGAAGCAGTCTTTCTTACACAAGTAATTTGAATCTAATTAAGTTAGTTCTTTTATCATTATCGATTTATTTATTATCTCCCTTTAAGATGCATGTAGTTGTTAATGATAAATAGGTTGGGTTAATGTGAATTTTTAGTGATGTGAGAATCCACATGATAGTGGTATTTTCAAGGTTAGTTGGGCTATAATTAACCTCCCTAAGATACTTGGAAGTCTATTTATTAGGGATTTAAATTGGTTATGAAAACTTCGAGTTTCTAATCAGAATTCTCTTTGGTATATGTATTGTGTTAGGTGTCACAGCTTTTGCCCATGGTTTGATGTGGTGTGGTTCGAATCAAGTAAGTTATCTCCGATTTGGTTGAATTTTGTATATTGTTTCTATCGTGACAATCAATTGAGAATGCTTTACCTCGTATAGCCATGTGAGAGTAAGAAACAGTAGTTCGACTTCCTTTTGGTATGAAAACTGGACTATGAATTAGCCTTTGAAATAATTATTCTTAAATTTATTCTGTATGTGTAATATGAAATAGATTAATATTCAGTAGGGCTACCATCCTATTTTCGAAAATAATGCATTTAGGCGGCCACTTTGGAAGAGGAGGTTAAGGATCAGGGATCAACAATGTTGTGAAGAGCTACGAAATTGGATCACTATGGCGTGTCCCTTATTTCCCTCTATTTCAGGATAGGTTCTGCCTGTTTTTGCACAACGTAATGATAGATTTTTATGGAATCTTAGTGACGATAATTTGCGTACGACATCCTCTTTTTGTATCAGTTACTATAGGACTCCAAATTGGTTAATGCTGGAAATTAATTATCATTTAGTTCGAAATGTGTGCCTTATGCCTAAGGGGTGTTTCTTTCGATGGTTATTATTTCATAGGCACCTGCTAATTAAGTCCTTTCTTTTGTATAGGGGATTTAGCTCTATGTTGGATGATAAGTAGCTTCAGAAGGTTTGAGGTCAATGGGTTGGTCTGGCGTAGTATGGATGAATAGGATATAATAGAAGAATGCCCTTCATTATTTGAAAAAAAAAGATCTATCAGATTCGTCTATTGTGTATTGATCAACTCGAGGGGAGATTGCCGGACGAAGCTCGTACTTTGACTTTTGATGATTGCCCCTTTTGGTCAGAGTCCGAATCATTGGAACATATGTTCATGTTCTATCACAGAAGTAATATTATTCAATGAAACGCTGGTTATGACTTCTTCAGCTAAAGTTTTCTTGAATGTTTGGCATTCATTCTTCAAAATGAGATTATGTCGTGATTTCCCAACCTCACTATGATTCATTATTGCATGGAGTTTGTGGAATAATACAAATTTGTTTGTTTTCGAAGGGTAAACAGTGTTTGAGGATACATTGACTTCCAGTATTCATTTCTGTTGGTTTTATTTTAAAAGTAGGAAGTGGTTTGTTAGCTTGGTAGTGACATATATATTTACAAATCTAGCAATTTCTCCATTGGGGGCGAGCTTTTGGGTTAGGTTTATATTCCGGGCTTGATTCTAGCTTGTAATTGAACTTTATGATTGTGAAAATCACTTTTACTATTATCAATACGAGGAGGGATGACAATGGGCTGGATCTGGACCCATATTTTCATCATTTCAAGGCTGGCACAAGTACCATCTACCTTGCGCCAGCCTTGAAATTGTGATTATAGATCGGATCCAGATCCGACCCGTTGGCATTCGGTGAGGAGATTTTTTTGAGTTCGAGTAAGTGTCTTGACCATATATGTTGTATGGTCTGTTAACTCTATAGTTTTAATCATGTGAGCTTTGACAATATCAAAATCATCTTAACCTTATAAGCTTTACATTCTTTTCCATCTCTCCCTTTATCTTTTCAAAATAAATAACTAAATATGCAGAAAATCTACTACAAATTATAATAAGAATCACTTGAAAAATAACATAAAAGAAGGAACTTAGCTATTCATCCAAAACTATTCATCTTTGAATCATTCAATTGAAAAGAGTCGATTTCCAACAGTAATAACCATTCAGTTTTTATTTATATTGTTTACCATTATGAATTTTTTCATATTAATCTTAGAATTTAAGAATTCAATCTACAGATCAAACTTAAGTTCTAGAAAGTTGAAGATCTGTGTGCTCATAAGAGATACTGGTCATCCAATAGCATTATTGAATTGTTTGATTCAGTAATATTCATGAGAAATCCTTCAATTTATTTTCACACTAAATCCTTCAATTTATTTTCGCACCATTCTTTCTTGCCCCATATATATTTTCTTAAAAGTGATATTTTTATTAAAAAAATCAGATGTATTAAGTTATTTCTTTATTGATTTCAGTATTTATATATTTATTTATTGAAAATGAGACAGTACATCAATTATTCGTAAATGACAAAAATAAGACAATGAAAGAGGTTATTGCTTTCAAATCCTAATTTCCCAATCAAATGAATTTAATTTTTTTTATGTGAAATAAAGTTTAGGTTGGAGGTATATTCGCTCCAGAGTGGAGGAAAGCTTCAAAGTCCTAAAATTAGGGACTTGCTGAACCAATAACAACTCCTAATAAATACAGTGGTTAGATTCGAACTCAGAATTAAAAATTTATTTACCGTAAATTAAATATTTGATATACCTAGGACTAGTTAAGGGGAGTACAATTTCCATAATCAATTGTTCAAGTTTCAATTTGAAGGCAAACTCTAATGTTTGAGAATTGTTTTTCCTTGAACTCATGTATCGATATACAACTTTCTCTGCAACTTAGAGTTTAGTTTGGCCAAGTGAATAATATTATCAAAAATTGGAAATGAATGCACAGTAAGTTAGCAAGTCAAAATTCGATTACAGAGCTCGTAACTATTAATTTACTAAAATATATTCTACGAATACGGATATAGATAAAAATTTAACAATGAGAAATATTTGACTTTTTAACATTCTAGTAGTCTATATATATAACACCATTATTTTTCTTTTCCAAATGAAATGGCAATTCATTAATCAATAGATAAATTGGTACAGATAAAATTAGAAATGAAGTAGTTTCAGTCCTCATTATGGTTTGGTATGTGTTAAACGAATTATATATCATATAACTTGTTCACAAACGTTTCGGAACTGTATTGGTCAAAGAAAATATCAAATTTGAGTTGAGATGTAAGAATCAATCTTATTTTTTATTATAAAATTTAAATATAATAAAGCCATTATCATATCCACCAATATAAAGCCATACTCATCTAAATAATAATACGAAGTCACAGTCACATAAATTAATCTCAATAAATAAAAATACAACCATGAACACCTGTTTTAAAACCTTGCTTCTTTTAGTGGACACATGTTACATTCCACTATTATATTTGTATTTTCTACTCCCATTACATCATTCTAAATTACTTTATTTGATAATTTTAAAATTATTTTTCCATTTGTGAATTCCTCATTGGGTAAACCTACTTATTCACCCCAAAATTAATAATATATATTAATAAGACGTTATAAGATGTGTGTAATGTATGTACCGGGACTTCGAATTAAATAATTTATCATCATCACGTCACCATAGATTTTTATTCTAAAATATTGGTGTAGTTTTCCTTCATTGCCATGTAAATTGCATAGTGAAAATTTGGTTTTAATTCACTAAATTTCATTTTGTTAGATCGTATTCTTCATTTTCCATTCCCTAATCCCTATTCCACAGGATTGAAAGCGTTTTTTCTCACATTTTTTTTCCCATTTTTCATATCTCAAATCAAATTCACTTTTACATAATTATATTTAATTATTAAACTAACAAAAAGAATAACAAAAAAAAAATTAAAAATAATAAAAAATTAAAAATAATATTATTTTATTCCAATCCGCAAGATGGGGAATAGATTATTCCTTATATTTGACAAACCCCATTTTAAGAATATTACCATATGGGGAATGGTTGGACTTGACCATTCCCCAAATTTATTTCCCATTTTGGATAATTCTCCAAAATGGGGAACCATTGAACTTGCCCTTAGGAGAATAAATGTTAATTGGGCTGGACAGAATTATCTGATAACCCGTGATTGAGTCAATCATATGAAATGAACCAATCCAATTTGATTAACTGAACTAAATTGGAGAGTAAAAAAATAAGGGTGTATTAGTAAATATTAATATTTAAACAAAAATATTTATTTTCATAAGTATAAAAAGTGATATTTTTATTCTTAAAAAATGGTCTTTTACCTTTTATCTCGTATAAATGTGTTTATTTAGATCAATTTGAAGTTGATGAAACTTGAAGTTTATTCTCTTCAAGATTTCTTCCTACGATGGAGAAATCCAACATATCGATCATTATTGATAGTTTAATGTTGCAGAAGTCATGGAAATGGATTGGTATCCGAGAAATCATGATTCGATATCGACTTTACATACACAAATGAATGTTTTCGTAAGGGCTTTAGACCCAATAAATTTAGGTCAAGCAAAATCGGACATGGATGAAGTTGTGGTACATTAGAGATTTTTAATAGTTATATATTGTTTCAAAAGATTGTTTGACTTTTAGCTCATAAGAAGTGAATGTTCTTTTGTTCATGTCAAAGTGCAAATGTGGTTTTACATGTTATATCTAGTAGCTTGTTGGCTAATAGCATATTTTAATGACACATTTAATTCATATAGCTTCTATTACTATTATCTCTAACACACCTCTTCACGTGAGCATCTCCTAGGAGTTGAAGGGAATACTGTATATGTTGAAGGTTGATCCCAGAATAAGTTTTAATCCTTACTTCAAGAACTGCATTAAGAAAGCAATCAATCTCAGAAGCTTCATAAATCTTGAACTTAGGATAAGAAGATACTGATATATCAGAAGCTAAAAATTGCATCAGAGGATAAGTGATTAAATCAGAAGCTAATATTAGCATTGGAAGATCAAGTTACATCAGAGGATGAAGATTGGATCAGAAGCATGTTAGCATCAGAAGCCCCAAGTCTCAGAAGATAGAAGAACTGCATTAGAGGAAAGTGTCCTCTAATCAGTAATTAATTTTGGATAAATTAAATGTAGGATATTTATTTCAAATAATTTGAACCTCAATTCCCAGACATCATGTGAGTCAACTTGTCATGTCTTGTATTTAGTTCCACGATGCCAAAAACTGTCTCACCTGAAAAGGACGTGCTAATGTTAATAGTAAGGAGACAAAGTCTCTTTTTCTCCTCTACAGCAGACAACCAGTACATGTGGGACCGCCAAACAACAAACTTGAATCAGAGGCTACACTTAATCTCTCAACTTGGTTTTAACAGATTTAAAGAGTCCTTATCATTGCGCTATGCCTATCCTAATCCTCGTTTAAGTCAAATGACTCCAATCTGAAGAGATAACAGTTACAAATCTTTAAGAGTCCAAGATTAACGGAAACTTTGGAAACCTACATAAGGAAATGAAGTTTTAGCAAAAGATCTTGGTGACGTTATATCAATATAAGAGCACTCAAGTTATCTCACAACTCTCAAACTTCATCTTCAAGCATTTAAAGCGATCTTTCAATGTCATACTCATTGTAATCGAGCTTTCACTAAAACAGAGTTCAAAAGTTCTAAACTTTGTTCATTCAAACATATAAAAACACTTGCTTATTTGTAAGTAAGTGTCTTAGACACTAGTTGGAGGGTACTTCTAATAGTTATTATAAGCTTAGAGCCTAAATATAATTGGACGGTACTTTTGTATTGGTAAAGCTCTTAGGTTGTACATTATTATTAGATGGTACTTCAATCAGTAAGGTAGCCTTGTAGCGGTATATTCTCCACCCTTAAGGGGAACCACTAGTGGATTAAATCTTGGACAACGATTGCAAGGATTTGATTAGGTAGAGGCTGAACTGGTATAAAATCTTGTGTTTACGTTTCTCTAACTCTAATCTATCTTGAAATTGCATTCACATTCATAAAATATAAAACCCACTCTTTAGAGGCTGCATTAGATGATAGCTTCTGAGGAAATTTAATTCATCAGAAGCATCTCTAGAGGCATATTCCGATAGCCTTTGTGCAAAGGGTAATACTAAAAAAAGAGTCATTCACCCCCCTTTGACTTGTTTAATCACCCTACTCCAACAAGTAGTATTAGAGCATTACTCTATCAAAGATCTAACCAATCTTGAGTTAAAGATCGCATTATCATGGGTGATAACAACATGAAACATCTCCCTAGTAATGAGACCACACAGATTCTCCTAGAGGGTCTGTCTGTGTCTAGTTCACCTCTATTCTTTGGGCAGAACTACATGTTTTAGAAGAATAGGATGAAAAACTCCATTTAATAGGATATGTATGCCTGGCTTGCTATTACTAATGGGCCATACATTGCTATAGTGATTGTAGATGTGAGACCTCCCCTAAACCTGAAAGTGCATATAATGATTCTGATATGAAGAAACTCCAAAGTAACGTAGCTATTATTAACTATCTTCATTGTGCTTTAGATGCTATAGAGTATAACAAAATTTTAGGTTACGAGAGTGCAAGGGAAATCTGGAAGAAACTAGAAGTGACTTTCGAAGGAATCGAGAAGGTCGAGTCTAAAATCAATCAGAACCTGCGCAACTATGAGCTGTTCGAAATGGAAGAGAATGAGTCCATTTCCAGCATGAACTCCTGGTTTACCAACATCATAAATGAATTGAAGAGACTTGGAAAGTCATTCTCAAAAGAAGAACAAGTCAAGAAGATCCTCAAGAGTCTAACAAAAGCATGGCAAGCAAAGAAAGCTATCATAGAGGAAGCTTAAGATCTCATCACCTACAAATATGATGAGCTCATCAGATCTCTTTACCGAGATCTGCATGCAAAGATTCTAGAAGAAAGATAAGGCCAAGGCTGAAGGTAAGAAAACCATTATCCTCAAAGTTGAATATAGAGATGAAGGATCGTCGGAAGATGATGAAGATTTGGCAATGCTGGCCAAAAAATTTTGAAAGTTCATGAAAAAAGGTGGAAAATTCCCACAAAAATTTTAAAAGAGATGAAGCTTTCCTCAGAAGCAGAGTCCTTTGAAGAAAAACTTCACTAAAGGATGACCTTCTTTGAGTGCCATCAAGAGGGATATTGTAAATCAAATTGTCCCAAGCTGAGAAGAGATAAAGTGTAGAAAGCTATGGTCGTAGCATGGAGTGACAATGAGGAAGATGTTGGTTAATTAATCCAGTTAATGAACATGCGACTTAGCATGGCAAAATTTCAAAACTTAAGAATAACCCTAATGGATATCCTAAGTATGGCATGATTGACATAATCTCAATAGAAATGTTTCATTGATTCTTATAGGTTTATAAAACTTATTTAAAAGAAACCTAGCATCTAAGTTAGAGCATTACTAGTTGATGCGTACCTTCTTTGTCATGGTGCAGTGATCACTTAGAGCAACTTGAATAGCACTCTGTTTAGCAAAAGCCTCCAAACTAGGACGGCTTTAATGACAAGTTCACACGGACCCCACTGACCAAAACCTAACATAGAGGGAAAACTCATCGGTTAACAAGTAGTTGTTAGAAAACTCGTAGACCAACCTGAAAATATAACTAAGAAGGCTCGTAGAAACTCTTGGAGGATCTCGCAAAGAAAAAGAGCCAAAACTTAGAATGAAGGATGAGCTGAAGTGAGAAAACAAGAAGGGGTTTATAGCCCAAGGGGAGAAATTCTCCCCTAGTAACCAATGTGGGATTGGTGATTTCTCAACAATCACACGCGGTCTTGCAAGCCCCGTGAGTTGCTCCGCGAGATTCTCATAGAGTAGCATTGTCGTGCAAGGTAAGCCCCGCATGGGCTTGTCTTGCATGTAACGCATTTCTCGCAAGCCCACCTGTAACGTGGGCTTGCAAGATTTCTCGCAAGTCGAGCATTACTCTCACGGCGCTTGCGAGACCTGCTTACGGGCTTTCCCACAAGCGTTCCCAAGCAATTCTTACAAGCCCGTGCTTTACCTCGCTGGCCTTTGTGAGATTTCTCGCAAGGCCCACTAGTAGTATTCTGGTTTGGTAAAACCCTTTCCCTTTTTTCTTAATGTATTGGTTTGACCAAAATTGGTCCATTACAAATGAGTTTTGAATCTCCCTTTTATTCTCAATATAGACCCCATCTATAAGTTCTTTATTAAGTCTAATGAAGCCCAATTGTGTGTGATCTCATAGGATCCCGAAGTATAGAGCCACTAGAGGTTAACCTAAACTTAGTTTCCCATTCGGGAACTTTTAGGCTCAATGTCCCAGACCGATATGGAACCCAATAACTCTAGATAATTAATAAACTTTCTAGCAAAGGTGTATGATCCCTCGATACTCACAATGTTATGTGCCTGTGATTTGATCAAGTTCTACAGTAGTAACCATTACAATACACTCATTCCATCAGGTTAAGTACCATCCAGTTTATTGAGCTTGGATTAAGTTTTAGCTCATGTAATAGCCGTAGCTATCCTGGAATTAGATTTGTTCATTAAGAACACCACTCGCCTTTTTGTATAGAGATTGACTAGAAACCCGTTCTATCAATATCATACTTTGATCAAAGGTTTATGAGTGTATCACTTTAACAAGAGGCCTTAAAGTACAACTCCCATTATATCACTATGTCAAGAGCAATGGATCCCATCTTGACTACCCAGCTTACCAACCAACGATTATTACTATATCCGTAATCACCCGTATAATCTTAATCACTAAGATATGAATAAGTATGACCCAAATTATAGCAACTCCCGCACAAGGTAACCAATATCTCAGGTCTGAGGATACTTGTAGTGCTACTACAATAAGACATGACACCAACACATGGATATAGTTATTTCTAAGTGCCTGTCTCATAGCGGTCTCTAATGTATTACCCGAATATATTCATGTGTTAACTCAAGGTACCTCCTTCAACTTATGAGATCCGCTGCTTGGATCAAATCCAAGGAGTAAGCCTACACATATTAGTTTGTCAACTTCATTGATGTCCAGTCTCAATGAAACTATAACTAGGGATATTTAGACTTTTCATAGTAACACGTGTGTGCAGTTCTCACTCCACATAGCTCCCACCATATCCTCGCACTTTCACGCTATAAAATAGTCACAGACTTTGTCTTTTATATATATATATATATTATTGATAAATAATAATCTGAAACTGTTTGTATATTAGTGACTAACAAAGATCTATCTCCCTAATTGCCTCTGGGGCATACATCATGTCTAACAAACTCTCACTTACACTAGAGCCAATTGCCCATGTGCTTCATGCCATACTCACTAACATGCTGGTCATGCTTAACTTGAGTCAATGGCTTTGCTAGTCCATCTGCTAGATTCTAATCCATAGGGATGTATTATAAGCTTATATCCCTTCTAGAAACTATCTTTTGAATGAGATGGTACTTTTTGAGTGCGTGTCTATTTCTCTGACGAGACCATGGTTCCTTTGCCTGAGTAATAGCCCCTTTGTTATCACAATAGAACACTATTAGATTTACAATGCCAGGAACCACGCCGAGATCACCAATAAATCCCTTAAGCTAGACAACTCCCTTAGCTGCTTCAGAATCAGCTATATAGTCAGATTCAATGGTTGAATCATTAGTTTTATCTTGTTTGAAACTTTTCCAAACAACTTCCCCTCCATTTAACATAAACACATAATCTAACTAGGACTTGTAATCATCCTAATCATACTGAAAACTCACATTAGTGTATCCCTTCATAGAGAGATCACTTTCTCCAAAAACTAAAAACATATCATTAGTCCTTTGTAAGTACTTGAGGATACTTTTAATGGCCATCTAGTGCTTCTCACTTGGATCAGATTGAAATCTACTCGTGATGCTCAAGGCATGTGTGATGTCTAGCCGAGTGCACACCATAGCATACATGATGGATCCTGTTATCGAAGCATAGGGTATTCCATTCATGTGCAATTTCTCCTCTTGGGTTCTTAGGCACTCAGATTTAGAAAGGTTGAAAGGTAATCCTTTCTTAACTACTCAAGGTTAAATCTAGCTAAAACCTTGTATATGTATGTACTTTGAAAAAGACCTAGCAGCCTCCTGTATCTATCATGGTAGATCTTTATAACAAGTATAAAAGCTGCTTCTCCAATGAAAGAGCATCATTTCCTATTAATAATATGTCATCAACATATAATACAAGGAAAACGATTGCACTCCCACTAACCTTCTTATATACACAGGGCTCATTAGCACTTGGCACATAACCAATTTCTTGAATTATCTCGTCAAACCTTATATTCCAACTCCTTGATACTTGTTTAAGTCTATAAATGAACCTTCGAAACTTGCATACCTTCAATCCATTCTAAGATGTAAAACCTTTGGGTTGTACATATATACATCCCGATCGGACTTCCCGTCAAGGAACACGGTTTTAACATCCATCTATCATATCTCATAATCAAAATGAGTAGCCATGGTAAGGAGTATCTGATTGACTTTAGCATGGCTACTAGTGAAAAGGTTTCATCATAGCATGGTAATTACATTACCATCCATGTCAATTTTCTTCTTGAAAACCCACTTGCATCTTATGGGCTTAATCCCACTCGGAGCATCCACCAAGTTCCAAACTTGATTTTCATACATGGAGTTCATTTCTGACTTCATATTGTAAACCATTTATCAGAATATGCGTCTTCTATTACCTCCTTGTAAGTCTTAGGCTGGTTATCTTTCATAAGAAAGATGTGCTTATCATCAGAGATGAAATAACTGTATTTTTTGGGAATGATGGGAGCCCGACCTAACCAATACAATATCGGTATTATAATAGGTTGTTCCATGCTTACACTTTCTTGTGTAACGTGTGTAAGATCGATTAGTTGATTGTCTATTTGATCTTCTTGAGCACCCTGCTCAAGATTTATCCCACTAGCTTTCGCAAGTATGTGTTCCTTCTAGAGAAACTAAGCATTCCAGGAAACAAGTACCTTTTGTTCCGTGGAATCGTAAAAGGTATAACCTATAGTCTCATTAGGGTAACCTATAAATAGACACATATCAAACTTACAACCCTGCTTATCTGAACTTGTCCTCTTTACATAAGCAAGACATTCACAAAATCTCAGGTGAAAAAGATCTGGTTTCTTACCATACCATATTTCGTATAGTGTTTGATCAACTTATTTCAAGGGAATTCTAATTAGAATATAAACTGCGCTCTCAAGTGCATGACTCCTAAAGGATCTAATGAGTTCTACTTGATTCATCATGGACCGGACCATATCAAGTAGGGTTCTATTTATCCTTTCTAACACTCCTTTGTGTTGGATCGTATAAGGAGGTGTCCATTGGGATAAAATATCATTATCCCTTAGATAATCCTGAAACTCTTAACTTAAGTATTCACCACCTTGATTAGATCGAAGGGTCTTAATACTTTTCCCGAGCTATTTCTCTACTTCGTTTCTAAACTCTTTGAATTTCTCAAAACTTTCAAACTTGTGCAAAATGTGTCTTAACACTCATTGGACCACATAGATCGGAACATATTATTTCCAAAGTACTCGGAGCATGCTACCCTTTCCTTTGAAAGGTTTCTTTAACATCTTTCCCTTCAATCAATGTTCGCATGCTCCATAGGATTCCCATTCCATTGGGCCCAAGTCATCACATTTGTGTAACTTAGTTAAGCGAGTCTCATTTATATGGCTTAGATGAAAATGCTACAAGTATGGAGATTTCTCATTATCTATCTTCAATTTCTTAGTAATATTCATATTTAGAATTTCAGTTTTGGTATTTAGAACATAAATATTATTCAAACACATTCCACCAGCATAAAGAATATTATCACATTGAATTTGACAATTATTATTTAAAAATAACTTTTCAAATCCTTTTGTTGCTAAATATGCAATAGAAATTATATTCTTAGTAATGACAGAAATGTAATAGTAATTATTCAAAATTAAAACAAGGTTAGTAGGCAATGAAGGCTATATGTCCCTATAGCTGTTGCAGTAACCTCGTGCTCCATTTCCAACTCTTAGATCCAAATCCCTCTTTCCAAGCCTCTTGTTGTCCAGCAACCCTTGCACAGAAGTGAAAATATAAGTACCACAACTGGTATCCAATACCCATGTAGACTCATAAAGAACTATAGAGAAACTCTTTAGTATGAACATACCTTTAGAAGTTCAACCCATAACTCTCATCATTATCCGATGAGCTTGTTCCAAGAGAAATATTTTCCTTCTTCAGCTCCATCCACTTCATGAGCTTTCTCTTGACATTCAAACCTTTAAGTTTCTTCAGCTTAAGGTCCTCAGCATTTACTTGCTCTTTGAGTTTATATCTAAACTCAATCTCAAATATCTCGAGCAAGTCCATGAGCTAAGTTCAAGTACAATTAGGAGAATACTCCTTAAGCCTCTCCTTAAAAGAATCATATTTATTAAGTAATCCCCTCAATACCATTTCTCTCAAGGATTTCTCAATGTACCTGATACCCAGCTCCCTTAATTGCTAAGAGTTGTCATATATGTATATGACCAACTCCACTGCTGAGGTGTCTCCTTGCAACTTACTATGAAACAATCTACTTTCCGAACTTTCCACTAGATTGAGATGATGAATCATGAACCCTAGATATAATCCTTTGTACACATGTGTGTACTTTTAGAGCATGTTGTCTAACATGAGCTTTGCAACAAACTCACAATTTCCCTTATACCTCTCGTAATCATTCATCTCACATGCAAAAGCATTCTTACCGTGATGTTTGGGACTTGGATCATCTAGAACATGATCCAGGTAAGAATTCTGAAGAAATCTTCTAACAATACCAAACCACTGATTGAATTTGTCGACAACATACGTTATTTCATCAAGAGGACCAATATCAATATGAGTATTTTCGTTAGCGATCATATTCAACCACGATATAAGATAATTAGTATATGTACATGCATTTAATATAATTTCTTTAATCAAACATGTTAAGGGAAAGCATGTTGTACATGTCCTTACATCCATTAATAAGGTTCGTATCAAGCCTTATGATAGGAAAACAATTTACCACCTTAATATTGTTGTAAGGATTTTATTGATACAACCGGTGTCTCCCTAGTCTATGACTTAACAATGGATATGATTATGATAATAATAATTCTGGGATATTTGGAATTATTAATCTAGGGGATCATGCTCAAGACTGGTACATCATAATCATTCCATTATGCCAAGACTCCACATATCATGCAAAACATAAGGTCCATGTTTAAGTTCTTGCACCTATATCTATAAATTTTAATCTAACAACTTAAACCACGCTTGTAAAACTAGATGCGGAATCCAATTCTCATACTAGAAATTGACTAAGTCATAAAAGTCCCTTGGTACACTTGAACCTAATACAGATGGAGATTTCTAGGTAGGAGAGGCCCCCTTAAAGTAAATGAGCAGTCAAGTCCAATCCTTGCCAAATTAACCACGGGCACTTCGATTCGTTGTACCATAGATAATTATGATTCAAAGATTTTGTTCTTTTAATCGAGTGAAGTATTGGACTACCCTCAATTTAAAGTATTTAAACATATAGTAAAACATTGCTAATTTATATGATAATCACCTAGTTTAAGTTTGAGCAAAACCTTAATCTAGTTATCATACCATTTTCTATAACAGGAATTGAAACATAAGTCATGCATAGCATACTTTAATCAATTCATAGACAATCTCATTTCAATATATTATCATCAATCATGCATAGCATATGGCAAGCTATAATACCACTATTGGTTTATTAAGGCAGTTAATGAACATGCGAACTAGCATGGTAGAATTTCAAAACTTAAGATTAATCTTAAAGAATCTCCTAAGCATGACATGTTTGACATAATCTCAATTGAAATGTTTCATAGATCCTTATAGGTTTATAAAACTTATTTAAAAGAAACCTAGCATCTAAGTTTAGAGCATTACCAATTGATGTGTGCCTTCCCTTGTCTTGGTGTGGCCATCCCTTAGAGAAACTCAAACAACACTCCATTTAGCGCAAGCCTCCAAACCAAGATAAACTCTATGACAAATCCACATGGACCCCACCGACCAAAACCTCACGTAGAGGGAGAACTCATTGGTTAATAAGCAACTACTAGACCGGTTGTAGACCAAGCTAAAAATATATCTAAGAAGGCTATTTCTAAAATAGGAAAAAGCATTCAAAAGAATTCTTGCGAAAGCTAGAGAAACTCATGGAGGATCTCGTAAAAACTCATAAAGAAAATGAGTCAAAACTCAGAAAGAAGGCTGTGTTGAAGTGAGAAAACAAAGAGGGGGAAGGGTGCTATTTATAGCCCAAGGGGAGCAAAAATTGCTCTCCTTGTGATCAATGTTTCTCACCAATCCTGTAAAGGGTTGCAAGCAAAATAGGCTACTTCGCGAGATTCACATGGAGTAGCATTGCCGCACAAGGCTTTCCTTATCTATAGCATGAGCTTGCAAGAAACCTCGCAAGCCCACCTACAACATGGGCTTGCAAGATTTCTCGCAAGCCTGCATGTGACAGGCCTTGTGGCCTCCATGCATGCTGCTTTCACAATGCTCGCAATGCTTGCATGAGGGTTTTCCTGCAAGCGCTGCTAAGAAGCACTTGTAAGCCAGTGAGTGTTTCTAACGCTCACGCGAGGTTGGCTCACGGGCCCTTGCGAGATTTCTCGCGAGGCCCACTTGCTGTATTTTGGTTCGAATAAACCCTTTCCCTTCTTTCTCGATGTACTATTCGCTGCTTTGCTACTGATAAGTTTAATAACTTTTAAGCAAAGAGTTTGGCCAAATATCAACGGTGCCAAAAACTTGTTCACGTTAAATATAGGTGTTGTCAATACCCCTTATCAACTAGAAAAGTGATGATAACTGTAAGTATACAGATGTGATGTAGTTTTAAAAGATATCGATCCCACAGGGAAGGGTTTGTTCTAAAGATCAACAAGGAAGATAAAATAATAAGAAAATAAAATATGTATAGTTTTTTTGGATAGGAGGGTTAGAATGAAATATGAGTAAATATAGGTATGAAAGATTGGAGAATCTAAATATATAGATTTTCCCTACGAAATAAGGAAAGCAGAAAAAACATGCAAGTTCAACAAGGATGTTACAATTCACTAAACTAATCTAATAGACTCAGTTTTGAATACTCAGATGTTCAATTATTCGCAGCAGATCAACAAATGAAATGACTTTTCTATATCTAGTGCAAACGAATTAAGACTATCATATAAACCTAGACAACATCAATACTATGCTTAGTACGGGTCGCTCTCACATAGCCACATTTAGCAAGTTACCATTTCAAAAATGCTGGCTCACTAAACAACGTTATATCACAGATCCAGTGATTATACACGATATTGTTAACCCCGAACTACTCTTAAAATTAACTCCAACGCATATAACTTGATTAACATGAAAGACTTAACACGAAATACGCATTATGACACACAGACATATCATAAACTTCGAAATAGAAAGTATAAGTAGAAAGCAAAGCAAAGTTGTAAGGTATGCAAGTTAAAGCTAAAGTTGATCAAACCGTATCCACTCTTTAATGGGAGTCGTTAATTCCCGCAATTCCTGCATCTACTTTGAATTCGATCTCGGCCCGTACAGTTGCTCCGCTAGGATACTATTCTTTGAGAATATCAAACAAACGAATATTAAAGAATGAAAACTTTCATTGATAAGTGATTTGTGATAAGTGTATAATTACACTTATTATCATATAAATTTTATACAATAAACACTATAGTTTTAGTCATTTTTATACTTCATATAAAATATTTCATGTGGTATGTAGTTGTTTTTTATGCAAATGTAGATACTAGGTAAATCTTGAAAGTAAAATGAGCTAAAGTGGAATTCTATGAAAAAAGAGTGAAAAAGGTACAAAAAGATGTGTGGAACTTAAAGATTTGGCTTAGGATCGAAGCTGTCGAAGATCGGTGAAGTTACAAGGAGATTTCTAGAGAAAAACTCAACTCACGGTCGTGACATTCATTCGCGGTTGTGACTTGTTCATTTCAGAAACAGAAGTCTGCCAACAAAGATTCATGGTCACGACATGTACATCACGGTCATGACATGGATGGTTTTCTAGTTCTATCTTCTTAACTAACAACCGCCAGATAAGCATGACCAACCGCCATCAACTACCAACGAATAGACGCCTATCAGAAGTCAACCAATCATGAAAAGGTGCCCATCCATTATGGATTACATAAAAGGTTCTCAACCAACCACAATGAAGAGATGCAATCTTTCACCAATGGACACAACCCTTCATTTGGATAGACGCAACCCTTCAAACTCTATAAATAGGGCTCTAATTCTTCAATAATTTTGTGCATCAGCAGTGCATTGGATTAGTGTGGCGTAGAGTGCAAAAAAGTGATATAGTGTGTGTATAGTTAGATTCGCTACGTTCTTAAGTGCTTGCGACCAAATGTTTAAGTGATTCGAATCCTTGTTTCGATCACTAGATTTCTCTATATTCTCGAGCGATTGTTGTATAAGTGTACTTGCAAATCACTTATCAATAAAAGTTTTCATTCTTCAATATTCGTTTGTTTGATATTCATAAAGAATAGCATCCTAGCGAAGATTCTGTATGGGCCGAGACCGAATTCAAAGCAAACGTAGGAATTGCGGGAATTGATGACTCCCATTAAAGAGTGGATATGGTTTGATCAACTTTAGCTTTCACTTGCATACCTTACAACTTTGCTTTGCTTTCTACTTATACTTTCTATTTCGAA
>CATIWQ010154966.1:0-13878 GCA_949673415.1 Euphorbia schlechtendalii
CTAATAAGACATTTCTGTATGCAATCAAGGTATTCCAACATTGTTATAAGATAATACTAGAAGCTAACATGAAATTTGAGTATTCACGTGTCAGACCCACCTGAAAGCAACGAACATCACACCAAAAACTGAACCAGGTACTGATGAGTAGTAATTTAGAAAAAAAATTCAGTTTTTCCTTTATGCAGAATTTGATTTTTTTTTCATCATCAATATGTTGCAGGAATACAAAAAAAACTAATTATATTTTAGAAGAAAGATACTAGGTAGATTACAATGTGATTAAAATGATACGTATGTTTTATCTCAAGTAATTTGCACAATATGAACTGACACAAACATGAGGCATTCAAAATACTGCAATGTCTTCCCTGTTTAGTTCTCAGTAATCGACTTTTCACAAATATTTTGACTCCTGTATTTTCACAAATATTTGATTATTTTGTTTCAGAATGAGAAATCAAGGCAGAAAATCAATAAGAAAACTGATGTTTATACCATATATCTTTGGGAGGTTCAAAAAAATTAAACATCAATAAATTTTTTTATCGCTATGAACTGAAGGATGAGAGAAAGAGGAAACAGTGAGCAGAGGAGGATGAGAGAGAGAAAACGATCATAAAAGAGAAGAAAAACTAACCTGAAAGTGGTTGTCATCGCCGGAAATTAGAGCTCCATTTGATCTCTGCCAAAGAGGTAAGACGCGGCTGCAACGTAAATTAAAAGAGATAGGATTTATTTCTCCTTTGTTTACCGTTCGCAATAACCTTTGTATTACGGACGGTCGTTAATTAACGACCGTCCGTAATACTATTATAAGTATCGCGACGGTTGTTACGTAACAACCGTCCGCAATAACCCTTAATTATCTACTCCGTCATTCCGTCTATACTTTTACAAATGATTTCTAGTATAACCCTCGCAAATGGTGCGTCCCAATAAGCCATTTTTGCACTAGTGTTGGTTTCTCTGTTGTTATTAAACCCGAGCATGGGCCAATTCAGGCCGGACCTAATCGACCCTGTCTAAAAAAGTAGTAGCCCAAGCCTAGCTCAACTTTGAAAAATAAAAGAGGAAACTTCAAAATACATGTCGTGTGATTTCATTTATTTTCAAAACCATGTATTGTAAATTTTTTTTCTTAAAAAACATGCTATGTGATTTGTAATCGTTAGTAAAAAGAGGAAAATAACATTTTTTTCATTGAAAATAATAGTGTTAGAAGAGGTTTTTAATCAATTTAAAATTCCTATAATTTAACTATAATATTTAATATTTGTGCTTCTAAAAAAATTCTAAATTTTATTATTAAAGTATATTGTATTTTTATTAACTAAGCTTCAAAAAATTCAATCCAAAATTGATAAAATTACCCATTTTTTTACGTAATAAAAAGTTAGAATTTTTTTGCTAACGATTACAAACCACATGATATGTTTTTGAAAATTTTTTCCATAAAGCATGTTTATTAAAAAAAAAGAAACCACAAAACATGCTTTTGAAATTAGTCCAAAATAAAATTTAGGCTCGGGTGGGCTGGGCTTAAACTTTTAATGCTAAATCCATGGCCATCCCATATACTAGGTGGGTTCTGGCAGGGTCGGCTTTTCATTATAATCTCTTTGCCAAGCCCATCCCATGTGTAGCGGGCATGAACAGACTTTGTAGGTCAACGTGCTTATGCCCAAGTTTAGTTGATTTTTTTGAAAACCCTCGGAGGAACAATTTGTTCCTTTAAAGGAAAAAAAGGTTGGGAAGGGTGAAAATTTCGAGGCGGACGTCCCAACTAGGTTGATGTATCCGCTTGCCTACAAAACACCCCACCCTCTTTTATATAAAATAAAGTGGTTCACAAAGGAACCGTAAGGTGACAATGAGAGTAATAAACTCGGACTGATAAACAAATCCGAGATCGAAAAGCTAACAAAATGTTTGTGAGATTTAAAAATAAACCAACACAAATTAATACTTTCGGTCAAAACGTCGGTGTTGTTCGTTGCTCCCTCGAAGATACATTTGTTCCGTCTTTTCCAAATATTCCAAGAGATCGTTAACCATAGTGCAGTCCCAAAGTCCCTGTAAATGCCTCGTTTGAAAAAAGTACGCCATTGGAGAAGAAAACCATATCCCGTTTGTGGCAAAACCAATGAGATACCTAACCACTGAAATGTTTCCGTCTATTTCCTATGGCTATCATGACAAAAGAATAAGCAATGGTCCATCATCTCCGGGGAAGAGCAAAAGTGGCAATCCCCAGAATCAATGCACCCGCGCTGCATAAGGAACTCACAAGTTGGTAAAAGGCCATGAAGAACAAGCCAACCAAAAAATCTGATTTTGGGTAGTGAAAGAGTTTTCCACATCAAATTGAAATCCTTTTCGGGAGTTGTCCATCGTTCTTGCTGATAATAACCATGGAAAAAAGAGCTTGCCGAGAATACCTTATGAATTCCCAAATCCCATAAAATTCGGTCATCATTCGTCGAAAAGGAGGGGGACCCATCATACCCCAAAGGCTGAAAAAATGATGGGAAAGCTTCCAATATGAGAGCTTTCAATTCTGAACGTCGTTACTGCCCCAATATGCGCAAGCGACATTTCCAAAAGGGGCGGGAAAGAGAATTCGAGAAGAGGAAAGTGCATCCCTCTTGAATAGATGAGAGTTTCATATTGCAAATTGTGAATAAGTCCGCGAAGATCATTTTAAGAGGAGAGTTCGATAACCAAATGTCATGCCAAAAAGAACTCGCTTCACCATTTCCCACTCTAATTCGCACATGAGATGTAAAAAAATTCCAAACTCCCTCCTGCTTGTAACAACATTTGAGAATACCACGCCATATGGGAGAGATGACTTTGGGATCATGCAAAATCAACTCATGCCAGGAGCTCCAATCGTAACGTTTTACACAATGAGCGAACCATAACGAATTATCATCGCGTTCGCTAATTTTCCATATCCATTTAAATAACAAACTCATGTTGACAATATCAAGATTCCGAACTGAAAGGCCACCAAGATGATATGGTAGAGAGATAGTATCCCAACTCACTTTGCAAAGACTGCTTGCGTTTGAGTCACCTCGCCACAAGAAATTACGCATCAGACGATTCAAAGTTGAAAACACATTGCTTGGTAATTTTAAAATGGATAATAAATAGATCGGAAGGGAAGAAAGTACCGATTTGACAAGAGTCAATCTCCTCGCATAAGATAAGCAATTTCCTTTCAAATTGACCAATCGATGTTTGAATTTTACGATCAAAGGGTCCCAAGAAGATGATGGGGGCTGTTTTGGGCTAAGCGGGCCACCCAAATAATTAATCGAGAATTTTTCCAAACGATACCCGAATAAAGTAGCATATGATGCCAAGGTATTTTCCGAAACATGAATACCCATAAGTGTACTCTTATGGTAGTTAATGCGTAAGCCAGAGATGAGTTTGAAGCATCGTAAAATACGTTTGAAAACCGGGATAATGGATTCATCGACTGGGAGGAAACAAATCGTATCGTCAACGAATTGTAAAAGTGAGATGTCTGGTAGAGATTCACCTAAACGGAAACCAGGAAGCACCCCTTCCCTGATACTGCAATCCATAAGCTATTTTAGACCTTCCACCGCGAGCATAAAATCAAAGGGAGATAATTGATCCCCTTGTTTTACTCCTCGTTTGATCTTAATCGGCGCGCATGGAGTCCCATTAGAACAGAAGTGGTGGAATTCTTCCAACAATTCGACAACCAAGAAATCCACTTCCGATCGAAGCCCATATAACAAGAACCGAATCGGTGTAAGGCCAAGAGATGCTATCAAAAGCCTTATGAAACTCTAATTTAAGGATTAGACAAGGTTTATGTCTAACATGTAAAGAATGAATTACCTTCGACGCCAAAAAAGTGCAATCATGGATGCTTCTCCACTTGATAAAAGCGAATTGATTATTTGAGATTAACGAGGGCAGGACATTGCAATTTGATGGAAAGCAGCTTGGCGATGATCTTATAAACCCCGTGAATTAAGGCAATTGGCCTGAAATTAGGCAAAGAGCATGAACCCGCGACTTTTGGCAGCAAAATCGTGAATGATGTTTTTATGGAATTGGGCAGCAGTGAAGTGGTATGAAAACGATCGAAAACAGCCATGAAATCTCCCCTCAAGTCCTCCCAAAAGCACTTGTCAAAGTGGAAATCAAATCCGTCAGAGCTAGGCGCTTTATTTTCTCCACAAGCACGAATGCAATTCCAAACTTCACCAGACAAGAATGTGGCTGTAAGTTCTGCATTTTGCTGGTCATTGACAGTGTTGAAATGGAGCTTGCGTAGTGAGAAAGGTACAACTACATCAGTCGAGAATATTCGCTCAAAGAAACTCCGCACCGCTGCCATAATCTCAGACGAATTAGACACTAATCTTACGTCAATATCCAACTGAGAAATGCGGTTATTGCGAAACTTTGCCGATGCCGTTCGGTGGAAAAATGAGGTGTTATTGTCTCCAAGTAATGTCCAAGAGACCCTTGATTATTGATGACGTAGGTTTTCCAAGCTAGAACGTTTTTGAAAGAGTTCCGCTCAAAAATTGGTAAGGTCTGAGTGTTGTGAAAAACTCAAAGGGCGAGGAGTAGCGCTTGAAGTTAATGTCAGAATATTCCTTTCTAGGTTTAAAATTTTCATGTTTAAACCCCTAAAATTTTTCGTGTGCCAAGGACGAATCGCAGAGCTAAGTTTTGATAATTTGAAGGAGATATCGCTGTCCTAGTAAGATAGGCGAATTGATTGCCAAACCCCAAGGATAAATGGCAAGAAATCATCGCTTTCCCACCAAACGTTTAGTGACCTAAACAGCCGCAGACCGGTAGGAGGAGTGACACAAGAACGAAATAAAATAGGCAAGTGGTCAGACAACGTGGAATCAATAGGTGATGTAGACATACATAGCCAGAAATCCAGAATATCAGCCGATGCGAGAACCTTATTAATGCGAGAGAATGAAACTTTATTGTGCCAAGTGTAATCACGGCCCTGAAGAGGGAGGTTTTGGAGTTCACCTTCTAAAACGAAGTCTTGAAAGGCGGTAATCGAAGGAACAAAATTACCACTCGCTCTTTTCGATGGGTACAATACCGCATTAAAATCCCCACATAATAAAAGTTTCGGAAAGGTTTCGATAATCGGGGTGAGTTCAAACCATAAAGCGCTTCTATCCAAACCGAGAGTTGGAGCATAAAGGCACAGAACATGAAAGCTGAAATTCTGAAGTGTAAATTCAATGACCACCCATCTCGAGGTGGAATGGGTTATCGTTCCCTTCAGGAGGGTGGAATTCCATGAAACTAAAATGCCCCCCGAAAGATCAATAGATGGAATGAAGTGAAACTCAAAATCATTGTGACCCAATAACGACACACAACATGGGACGGGACATTCTCAAGCTTCGATTCTAATAATAGAAAAAAGTTCAAATTGTTTCTACGAATGCATGTGTTCACAAATTGCTGTTTAGAGCTATTCCTCAAACCCCCACGACAATTCCAACATAAATAGGCTAACGACATAGACAATGAGTATTATCTTGATCAAGCGGATTCCCTTAAGCGGACAGCTTATCCAGAGCCGCCATAACCGACGGTTCCTGATGGGATTTGAAAAGACCCAGCTTTTTCCCCAACTCTACTGTCATCTCTCTCTCCTTCGTAGGGCATGAACGAGATCATGATAGGATAATAAAGCGATTCATATTCGAAATGTCTGGTCCCGAGGATTCCGAATGGTAATGAATAGGAGATGGTACTGTCACCGAACCGGTTGCCAGACCGAGTACAATAGCTGCACTTCCTGCTTGCTCAAGTGAAGGGGCTGCTTACGGAGCTGATACAACGGGGGGTGCAACAGCAGGGGTTACCACCAAATCATCAACATTCGGTTTCATTGATACACACACTACCTTCTATCATTTTGAAATATCCTTTCAATTTAAAAGTCAACCAGATCATAAGTAATAAATTAATATAAAATTTTTTGTGTAATTTGTGAATAATAAATTTTTGATTTTGTTTAACAACTCCATCTTTTAATTAAAATTGAACTTGTTTTTCAATAGTTTTCCATTAGAAAATTAGTTTCAAAAATTACACATATAAATGACAATCAAGCTACAAAGTACATAACACAATTCAGTTAAATGTTACAACACAATCAAACAACAAAAATTTATCCTGTATGTTTATTTTGATTTAATATGATTATTCATAAAAATTGATGGAAAGTAATATATCGAGATAGAAAAAAATAAATTTTTTTTAAAAAAATGAAATAATTGAAAAGCTTAATTGAATGAAATCTAAATCTTTTATTATATCTATTAACTGGCCCTTGATTTTACAAAAAGAACATTACAATTTTATGTTAAAAATGTAATTTCATACATAAATATTTAATATACAGTATACCATTTCTTTCATATATAAAAGCCTTAAAAAGGTAAAAAAAGAATTATTGTTCAATATCTTCTTTTTGCCTCTAGATTAGTAGAAATGTATCAAACAAAAATAACCATTTTTTAATCATGAGCAGTTTTACTTTGTGCAAGCTGAAAAACTGGAATAATTAATAAAAAAAGGTGAACACAACAATCATCTCTTATTTGCTTAACTCAATTTTTGGGCGCCCTTAAGTTAACTAAATAAAATGATAATGATACTTAATTTAAATCGTGCTTGAAACATGGTCCAGAAAAGTAGAAACTTCAAATAAATATTGCAAAACCTTAATCATCTAAACGGAGAACACATCATGCAAGAAACAATATATCAAGGCTTAAGAAATCAATTAGAGCTATCTAATAATCTTGATCGAGTCAACGGTAAGTATTTAGTAAATATAAACGGCTAAATTCATCTCTAGCATCTATTTGTCATTTCCACCTACTACCTCGATCTTTGAAAAAGAACCTGTAAGTGTAACTCTCCCGTCTTTTAAATTAGGATCGTGTAGCTCATTGAAAGTCACATGCCAGATTCTAGTTGGTATGAATTTTTAAATATACCATTTTTTCAGAATTTATCTCTCCACTTAAAAGCTGACACGTGGCAATAGAGCAAAGTGGTACATTTTTTTGAAAATTAAGAAAACTACAAAATCCTTTTACAAAAAATGAAAGAATTATGGGATCATTTTCAAAGATCAAAGAGGTAGTACGTAAAACTGGCAAAGTTGAGGGAAATAGTGATGACCAATATAAATTATCAGACTAATCGAGGCAAGTAATAGGCACAACATGTAAGGTAACTTACGGTTCTCTAATTAATGTTTCTTGTATGCAGACCACGGTTTAGCTTTACTAGAGCCAAATAAATGAATACAAAAATATAATCGTATATTCTATCACATAATCAAACTAATTCAGCAGAACATGGCATTTGGCATCAGTCCCTGACAAACAAAATTGTGAGAAAACAAAGAAATTTTTGGATCGAGGAAATCCTGTACATCTAGAATACATTAAAAAAAATTAATCAGTAAACCAAAGGCGCCGTTGCCTCTCCTCTTTTAGGTCATTTTTCTCTTACATAGTTTGGTATATTCTGTTGTGTATGTTGACTGCGTTACATAAGTTATTGTTTAGTTGTTTTTTTTCTTATCTGTTTCTCTGCTAGTATGTTTGGGGATGTGATTTTTTTATTCTCCTTATTTATGTCAATTTTGAGTTTGAATTAGCTATATAACCGAACTAGAAGAAAACTAGTGATTTTGATTAAATGTTGTTCGTTTGGTTCTCATTTATAAAAGATGATGATAGAAGTATTAAAACATAGTAGCTGAGTTATTGCTTTCGTTTTCATGTATTTTCTGAGCTCTCATCAATTGGAGGGACATTTATTAGAATATATGATGTGTAATCTGTATATAGTTGTATACAAACGGGTTTTACTTGTGTAAAGAAAATCCGAAATTGGTGACTTGGGTTGAATCTCCGAATCTATTGCAACACTAAATTAATTGTAAACACACTGGTAAAACGATGGGTAAACACAATGGTTAAATATTACCATGGTTAAATTTTGTAATTACTGTTCAATTTTGACGCGTGACAATTTCAGTACCCAATCCAAAATTTTCAATTTTCCCTCCAAATCTCACTAAAATTTTCAAACTCTACTTCTCTTACTAATCGGTTCAGACCCCAATTAACAAAAGCTGTCTATCAAATTCTCCATGTTTCTTGAAAAGTTTTATTACCCTTAAGGTACCTCTTCAAAGTCCCACTTTCGATCAAATCCAAAAAAACTGTTATCCTTTATTTGTTTCACCAGTCGTGAATCAACTAGAATCAAATTTTTCATTGTTTGAATTCAAAATATTTTCTTCCATAATTTTCACTAAAAAAATTTAATTTTTGAAAACAAAAGGCTAAGGACAACTTATATATATATTGTCCTGAATTGTAGTTGTAAAATTAATATAGAGGACGATCTAATTTATTGTTCCCAATTCATTTTTTATATGTAGTCGGGGACAAGTTTTTTAAATTAAAAATTATATAATTAAATATCAATTTTATTAAGATTAGGGGACAATCTAGTTCGCATGAGTCAGTTATTTTGAAATTTAAATGGTTTCGGGTGTTCTAAATTCTATTGCTTCTAAAACCTAAATTGACCCATTCTTCATCTCTTTTCCTCTCGCCGCCGCCCCTGCACTCTCTCTATCTTGCCAATTTTCACGTTCCCACGAGGTTCACAATTAATCCTACAAGCAATCGCAACCTTAATACTTATGATGGGTGGTGACGAGCGGTCCTTTTCCTTTTTTGCCAGAAATTAGACTCCTTCATACTTACGCCTTGCCGCCGCCAGTATTAATAACGCCGATCTGGTAGTACTCTCTTCCCCATTTTTCCTGCCTTGTCTGCATCTGTTTTTTATTTTGCCTTAATTGGATTTTGCTTTTGAAAGATAGAAACCCTCGTCAATTTTGGGTCTTCAATCAATTTAGGGTATATTGTGTTCTTAATCCTTGCCAATCCACTTAAGTCTCCTTGCCACCAGTTATCACAGAATCAACGCTCAGATAGCATGCTGATTTCAACCTCCTCTGCAGATTTTCACTGCTGCAAGTCAACAACATTCTGACTCAGACTCGACATGCTAGGTTTGCTACTATCTTATTTTGCACTTCTTTTTCAAAACCGTTCTCCATTTCTTACACTTTTACACCATAATTGATTGGATGGAGTTCCGGATATTTGTGAAGGAAGAAAATTGTTTATTTTATTGATCTTGTCAAAGAGTAAAATATGGATTCTATTATAATCTATTTTGCTGATATTTTGTTGAAAGTGTTGATTGGTTTAGAAGTCGTGATTGGGAGTTCATGTTATCAAATTTAGAACATTACCCTAGTCCAATTTATATTTTATTTATCTATCTTTTTTAGTTGATTATAGAAATTATAAATCTGCTTCACTTGTTTTTTACAAAATGTGAAATTGTTTATAGAATAGAATTATGATGGATGAGGAAATTGAGTTATATTTAGTTTATAGATTGTTGAATATAGTATTGAAATGCTTAATTTTTGTATTCTCCACAAACTTGACACATGATTATTGATATTAAGCCTAATGATATACTAGTTGTTGTGTATAATACTAAAACTCTAAATATTTCTGATATAAAAATTTTAAATACTGAAACTAGTGAAAAAATTTTCAGGATATTGAAGATTTAATGAGGAAAAGGCAATATAAAATCCTTTGTATTCTGGGGTTGGATTGAGTTTGTATTGGAGAGTTTCATCATGTTATAGTCTATTACTTACTGCTTTTCATTCAGTTGCAGGATTGCTTCGCGATTAAAGAGCTTATTAGTTCTCAAGTTGAGTAAATAATATTGGATGCAATTTGAACTTGGTAAATATTCGTACCGAGGGTTTCTCCTTATTTTCTTTAATAAATTATGGCATATATGGGGTAATGTCTGCTAATTTATTTAGATTTAGAAGAAATGTAACAAATCTAAACATTTCAATTTTTTAAATTTCACAAGAAGTTTGACAGTCTATGTTTCAATGTGATGTAGATTTCGTTCTTATGTAATTCTATTTGTTGTTCAGGATGATGTCATTTGGAAATTATTTAGTATAGAATATGATCCACGAGTTCAAAGCCCAAAGTTTATGGTATTAATATTTTCCATCTTACATTTTACTTGAGTATTCTGAAGTAAACTTTAGCTTCTTACAAGTTTACACAGTTTCAATCATGGCTCTATTTTTTTTTGTAAATGATCTTTCTTTTGTTCTGTTTTAATAGTTTGTTCATTTATTTTCTCCAAAATATGTTTATTTAATTTCTTTAAAATAGGTAGAAAAGCTATTTTCAAGTTATCTTTGTATGTTTTTATGGTTGAATCCACTTCAAGTTAAGATTATGTGAATTCAAAGTTTCATGAATTAACTTTCAGCTTTCATTTCCTTTCTTTACATGTTTAAATATTCCTTTACAAAAGAGCCACTAGTCAATTGTCTCGTGATGGAAGCGTGAGATCGATTATATTGGTCACACATCATATCGAAGGGAATGACTACTTGCTTTTTCATAAATAATTCAATTAAGAGATTACTATGCGAAGTTTTTATGGTTTTGAGCTAACATAAATAAACTAATCTTCTTGTAACTTATTTGAATACACAATGAAGTTTTTAAGATATAAACTTGTCAATAAGACCAGTATATCTTGAGTTTAGTATATTCATTTACTCTCATGTATACTACATTTTGAATATGAATATGAATTGAATGTTCTTTATATATAATTTTTTCTAAGTATTTGTATGCCTCTTGCATATATTTTATTTATAGAAGTGTTGGTTTTGAAATTTCAGAGTTCATCATCTTGATAAAATGTATATGATTAAATTGTTTTTTATGTCATATATGCTCATTGCCTATTTGTATTTTGATACAGCAACAAGACTTATAAGTTAGAACAATAATATAATTAATGAATTTACAAGTTTCATATATTAGTTCTCCAAGGTAATTTAATTTCTACTTTTTCGTTTCATCAATTTGGTCCGCTAATCATTGGTTTAAATTTGGTTGTTGCAGTGTGTCGAGTTGGTACTAATCGAGCCTAATGGGTGCTAATGAGTTACAGCTTTTTACATAGAAGAAACTTCAACCTCAAAATGGTACTAAATATACAGGGTTCCATTCATTCAAATATGTAGAGCATACTGATTTTAAAAGTGAGCTTTTCTTTGCTTCTTCGGTCATTAGAGTGACCGCAGGGCCATGTCCATGAATATTTTACAAAGATGGAATCTTTTGGAAAAGTGGAAGAATTCGACAAATCTCTGGTGAATAATCAACTATACCTAGTTAGCGGTTAATGTCAATAAAATTTTATATCAATTGTTTGATAGTAAATGAGTTTATAAATTGTAATTGGTTTGTTGGGTTTAGGTGTGGACTAAGAAAGTCTGATATGATTGAACAATGATGGATATGTTCTCGTTTTTATGATTTTCATTTTCTTTTTTAATTCTTACTTTTTTGTAGTACAAATCATGTTAAAATTGTTTTCAATTTTGTAGTAGCTCCCTTCGATCTAAATAATTGACATAGTGCAACAATTATCTGATTGATTGTTTCATAAGGACACTCAAATTAAGGACAAATTTTGTCTTTGTTTAGTTAGGAGATGATAGTTGTCCCATTTTTCTGAGACGAATAATTGTCTTGTAATAGAGGATGATATAAGTCGTCTTATTCGTTTAGATATGAAAATAAGTCCCACTTTTAAAGACAAATAACCGTCTCTAAATATAGGGACAAAAGCCATCTTCTTTTAATAGGGATGATATTAGTCCTTTTATTGGAGATGAAATTCGTCCGTATTGATATTTCAATTGTATCTCGTAAATTTAAGTCAAAACAAAACAAGTCAACAGCACAAAATGAAATAATATTACTATCTTTCAATTATGAATACAAATAAAACGAAGTAACGATAAATAATGATGATTGGGTAGTTAAAAAAGAGAGCGTGACATTGATAAAAAAATGTGAAAAACAAGTAAGATAGTGTTAACATTAGTTTGTGTATATATAAACCGTAATACATATATACATAATTTATTAGTTATATATTCAGTTCGGTTCGGTTCGATTTTGCTTCAGTTTTTATAACAAAAATCGAACCCGAACCGAAAATTGAATTGAGTTATTACAAAAATCGAAACCCTAAACCGAATCAAAAACCAAACACCCTAATCCTAGTTTATAAAAACCAAAACCGAACCGAAATGAATTTAGTTTAATTTAGTTTTTTTATTCGATTTCTATTTGGTTTTAGGTTTCAGTTTGGTTCTGCACACCCCTAATTATATTATGGTAAAATCATTACAAGAATTTAAGCTTTTGTGACATCAAAAGTTGTCACAACATAGCAAGAAACTATCACAACATAGCAAGAAACTGTCACATAAACAGATATGTGACAATAAAAAGTTGTTACAAGGATTGTCACGTAAAATTCCGTCACAAAATTTTTTTCACAAATGTTACAATAAAATGTTATCACAAATCGTGTCATTTTTTGTATCAATAAATTTCTTGTCACATTAATTCAGTAGTTACAACTTTTGTTGTAATAAGATACAAAGCTACTTGTCACAAATAAAGCAAGTTGTCACATTTTATGTGCCAATTCGAACTAAAATCACATGATGACTTCAATTAATCGTCACAAAAAAGTTATTTGCGACTAATATTTATTGTCACATAATATGCAATTTGGTGGCAATGTTTTATGGTAGTATGCATATCAGTTCCAACTACATGATTTGGATCGAAGAGAACTCAAATTTATACTATTATTCCACAAAAAACCATAATAAATAGAAGAGATAGCAAGAGTATGATTAAGGGACATTCATATTAATTAATACATGTACAGAGCATAACTATGTTGACATATCTTACTTGAATCTATATTCCAAACTTACCTATTGAGCAAATTAAGTGATTTAGAAGCAGTTGAGATCAAGTCATAGAATACCGATATAAAATATTGGACATCCCAAGACTTTTAATTCATTTTTCATTTTCTTCATATACAGTTTATATCTACAAGTGTAAGCAACCCACGTGTATTAAAAAAAATAGAGAGTTATTACGCGTCGCCCGTTTTTACTTCGCGTCGTCCGTCTAAAAGATAAAAATACCCCCGAAGCAAAATTTTTTTTTTTTTTCACCCCTCGCCGGATTGTCAATTCCGGCGACTGTATAATGGCCGGCCGGAATTTCTGGTCGGCCCAGTTGCCGGCCGGAATTTTATTCCGGCCAAACGAGTTAAGAGCCGGAATAAAATTCCGGCCGAACCATATTATGGCCGGAATAAAATTTCGGCCAATAATGTGATTGGCCGGAATTTTATTCCGGCCAGCTTGAGACTTGGCCGGAATAAAATTCCGGCCGGCCATTTGGCTGGCCGGAATAACATTCCGGCCAAGTCTCAAGCTAGCCGGAATCAACCACATATTTGGCCGGAATAAAAAATTTTATTCCGGCCAGTTTGACACTTGGCCGGAATACAATTCCGGCCAGCCTACTGGCCGGCCGGAATAAAATTCCGGCCATGTGTAAAACTGGCCGGAATTTTATTCCGGCCAGGCTAAGGGAGGGAAAAAATTTTATTTCTGAAATTTTAACTGAAAATATAAAATTTGACAACGGAAATATATTTTATGACTGATAAATTCTATGTATACAATAAAATACAAAGTTCATAATATTAAAATATAAGTACAAATTTCAGTACCAAAATGTTAAACAACAATAATAATGCAATTACGAGAACAATTAAAAT